>OVAX01000688.1:0-13415 GCA_900406405.1 Lepidium africanum
AGCGACTCAGGTTTTGCGACTGATTGTGCAGTCTCAAACGACAAGTTTTCTTGTAGTGTTTATCAAAACCTCCTTATCTCCAAAAGAAAGAGTTTTGGTTAACCAATTGTTAGTTCTAGCCTTCAGCTTTTCCGTTATGTAATCAAACATAGGCGATTTAGATCGACTGAAACATTGAAGTAATTAACGAAGATATTTTCCATTTCTTTGAAAAGCATAGATGTTGAGAATGTTTTAAATGATTTGTTTCGATTACGATTCTAACTTAGATCCAAAAGTAATGGATGATTTTTGAAAATTATTTCGTTGACCCAAAGCATTACCATATAAGTGGAGACATTTTTGTAAGTTTTGGTTTTAGTCTATGATTAACTTTCTTGGTACAAAAATAAATTATTATAATTATTGACCAAATATCTTACCACTTTCAGAATTTTGAGCGTCAGTTCTATATTTTGTTGGTTCATCATTTTTTTTAATTCTTCTCTGATGTGGTTCAGTTATTTTCATATATGATTAATTAAGATTTCGAGACCAGATTCAAACAAGTCTTAAATCAATTTATCAGTGAAATGGGGACTAATCCAAGGTTTTGTTATGTGGACAACATAACATAATCCATATTTTTTCATAGTTTGGTCCAACCTTAGTGCATGCAAATCTCTTAGGAGAAAGACTCACACCAAAGTTGCATGAATTTTAGGATAGGCATGTCTTGAGAGAGCATATTAATACTCCAATACAATGACATTTCAACAACTATTATATATTTGTTACATCTGACCAAAAAGCATGAACCAAAACACATACTTCTTTCACGACCCAACTCACGAACCTTGTCCATCATCCATTCATACGACAACATGGATCCGATCATCAGCAGCTAATTAGTGCAAGGATGGTTTTGCTACTCAAATTTTGACATATATTTTCACCAATTTTTGGGCTGTTTTGTTGGTAGAAGAGTTTCATGCTTCTTAGTAAATTAATCCTTTTTGAGTATTCGTTGATAACAAATAAAATAATTTATTGAAAAAAGTAAACTACGATATTTAAGTTGTTACTTTATATTTTAGTAATTAAAGACTAGTCTTGGCCGAGGACGTGTGGTTTAGTGATACTAAGATTGACAAAAAAAAGAAAAAACTAGTCATGTTGGTCAATGGTAAAAGTACGTCTTGTTCGGTGTGGATTTGTGATTCCACAATAATTGACACTTGACCTTGATTTTAAATTTTAACTATTTATAACTATAGTGAAAAATGTACATGTTAAGATTGCCATGCATGCATAGTACTAGTTTGAAAAAAGCTTCGTCAAGTAAAACTTTTGGGATTTTTTTAAATATAATACTTTCTCCGTTTTATTTTAAATGATGTTTTAGGAAAAAAATTTTGTTTCAAATTATTTGATGTCAACTTTCAACGTAAAATTAATAGCATTTTTATGTGTTTTGACTATTTATATTCTACAGATTAATTTCTAATTGGTCAAAAATTATTAAATACATTGAAAAATAATACATTCAAAAAATTAAATGATTTTTTAATCTATGTATAAAAATCTTAAACATGGAGACGGAGTAGTAAAAGAGAAGAAGTAAATGATGGTTTAACAAGAGTTGAATTGAAGCAAGAGAGTCAGGAAAAGTTAGTAAAAAGTGTGTTATGTGTTATGCGCATATAGGACAATGCAATGCATGCATGCATCGATTATCATTTACTCATTATACCCTTCATCTTCTTGCAGCTTTTTTTTTTTAACTTTTGCTTTTTCTCTTCCCTTGACTTTATCTTTTATTATTGATTTTTATTTGTCAGAAAAAAATAATACATTATTTAAGTGTAAACACAGAGGGGGAAGAAATAAAGCTTTGGGAAAAGCACTTTGTTTATTGAATAATTTACTTTTTTTCTCTCTTCTACTTTTTAACAGCTTTAACGAAAGAAATAAATAATAAAAAGAAATTCCAACCCAGCAGTAACTTTTTCACTTGTTATTAATTGCTAGTATAAAGAAAATAGAAAATAAATAAAATAAAAAAGGAGCAATCATAAAGCAATCGATTACAAAATGATTTCATCACCTCTCACATCAAGCTATCTTTTCTGCAATGTGCAGAAAAGTCCTGTGCCCTTCTGTCTCTTCACATTTATCACTCTTTTATTACATTTAATTGCTTCTTTTTCTTCTCTATCTTTCTCTCTCTCTCTCTTTATCTCAACCTTAAACTTACATCAATTAATTAAGATATTTGATCCATTTATGCTGACTTTGCTTATCGGAATTTCGAGATATTCCAACATTTATGTCAATTTTTTTAAAAAAATTCATTTAATGCCCACTTTTTGACATCTTGCGAGAAGCTCATTTAGGTTTCACACCTACTTAGAAAAAATCATATCAACGTAACCCATAAATGTGATGGGTTTATGGATAGAGTTTGTTATAAAAACTCTCATAAATCATAAATATGATGTGTTTTTAGATTATGTTTGTTGATGTATGTTATCATCTTTCTTAGTCATTCTTTTGCAGCACATGATTCAGTTCATACATGAATTAATATGATTTATGTCTTACCAAATCGTTAATATTGCAAAAAATCAAGAATCTATATAGAAACAAGTTTTGGTTATTATCCACTAAGCAAAAAAAATTGATGAATGGCTGATAACTACAGAAGTTTACAAAAGTGCAAATATTTGGATAGAATTGATTGTAAGCAAGAGATAAAAGTGGCATTTTGTGATTGAAAATTGGTTGGCTTTGCTTTCCAAACTTACTTTTTGGCAACTGTAATGTGATCAAGCACCGAGTTTTGATCGTAAGAAATTTGGATGATGTCATTTACCAAATCAGAAGCAACCATTGTGTCGTACGTAGAACTGTAAATAGCAGATAGAAAAGCATCTCGACAAATAAGACCTACAAACTAATCAAGATCAGCATATGTTTATAATTAATTTCATGCTTTATCGTTATTCGACAAAGGGTCGCATTTTATGTTGGGTCGTTGAACTCAGTGGATGAATCAAGGTCCTACGTGTTCTTAATTTGACTACTAATTCAGTTAGTCTATGAGGCAAAACCAATATGCACATATATCCATCACGAAGATGTTATGATACTCTTTTATCAAAAAAAAAAAATGCTATGATACTCATTCTCGTTTTCCATAACCTAACTTTGTCCAAATCTCAAAGAAGTAGCTTTCATGGTAAGACGAACAAGTAACAACCATATATGTGCTTTATTACTATAGAAAACCATCAGAGTCTAAGGGAGAACCAACATTCTCCATCTTTAGTTTACTGGATCAACCTCATGATCACTATCAAGTTTAATTAGTATCTTGGTGTTTTTCTTCGACTAATATTTTTCCCAATTGTTTCGCTTTCCCCATTCAGTTTGTAAGCGGTTACTTTGGCCTTCAAACCGGAATCTCAGTTTCTTAGCAACTATAATTCTTATTTCATGCAATTTACTAAAACAATTATGAAAAATAATATGTTGTTACTAGACTTTTGATTTTTATAAAAATTTGAATATGTAGTCAAATATCTACAAGATTAATTCAACATTCCATAATCTACCGTTAAATTCATAACAATCATTTATATATGAAATTTTTTTTGTCAAGTGGTTAAATGTCCATCAGTAATGCTTTTTTACTGGAATTCAACTTAAGAAAATTTTGTAACATGCGTATTAATGTTTGGGTTTGACTTATGAATAAGGCGATATCATCCAATTGTTGACAAAAAAATTATATATATCAATCATTCATTAAATTGTGGATGTGTATCGGTCCATGTCAATAACAACCATATATATTTGAAACATGACTTCAAAATTAATATATAAAGAACCAAAAGATGAGGGTTGGAGAAAAAAACCAGGGTATGGTTTGGAATGTAGTCGGTAAGTACAATATATGTATAATAGTTACGAGATGTTTGGTGGGTGTCACAGTACATTCTTTAGTGTTGTGTGCTCTTTCACCCTCATAATATTCCAACTTTATTTATTAAATCATCATATATAAAATATATACAGAGAGAATATATATGACATAATAATATATAATTAAAAGAAAATAAAAGGTATGGAGCCCTTATGAACAATGTACATCACATCTCTCTCTCAAAGACTGTTGTTGGTTAATGAGACAACTACAACACCTTCATGCCACATCTCATTCTTCCCCAATCTTCGGTCTTGTCCATTGCATTTCATGAACCAACCCCTATGGTACAATTTGCCAATTCCTTTGGCCCCATCTCTTTATTTTTTTATTCAATTAGCAAAACAATTGGCATATATTGCCCTATTTTACCCGATATAAATAATATCAAATAAATTCCAGTTCTTTTAAATATTGTCTTTCATTTTTATGACAAGAAATTCTAAAAAATTTCTTTAATTTTCATTAAAAAAAAGTTTGATAAAGGTAAATTTTTTTGGATCCATAATAGTATCGCTAGAAAAAAAAGCTTCACAATGTGAGTGTATTGTCAAATGATATGTAGCTTAGCCGTGCAATATAGAAATTGCATTATGTAATTCATAGGAAATATATATGTAGCTTCTTATTAGCTATAACTTTACAAAATCTAAAAGTGAGTAATAATGTCAACCTTTTTCTCCTTTCTAAGATTGGAAGGGAATGAAATAATTTAATTCACAACTCTAGAAATTTTGCTATTTGCATATCATAAAGTGGTGGGTCCAAACTAAGCCTAAGATTTCAATATACGCTAAGCTTAAAAGTAAATTTTGGGTGTTTCTTTAAGCAAAAAAAAAAAAAAAGAAAGAAAGAAAGAAGATTTTAGTATTCGCTTTATTCTCCAATTAGAGTGGCCACTTGAGAATTGAGAGGGATATTTGTGCATGGTGAAAGTGAAAGGAAAGAAAAAAAAAATGATCAAAATGAAAGTAATTTAGAATATCATATCATTGTTAATGAGACAATGATCAACAAAGTCATGTTGGCCTATTCCCATGTATAAATATCAAAAAACCAATTAATGCTCGAATTGTAAGAAAAAAATTTGACACATACGACAATTATCTTGATCACCATAGTCATGAATAATATACATTTTCATTATCTTTTCATATTCATATATATATATATATATATATATATATTTGTCAATGGACTTTATATATTAATCAAAGGACTTAGAAAACAAGATAATTGATCGAGATTTACATAAAGGATATCCCACGACAACAGATAGCTTAAAAATTTTATAATCTAAAAACACCATAAATTAGATTAATAAAAAAAAACCCTTGATTCTTAAAATCTAATTTAGGGAGGATCAATCTTTTAGAGATTTGACCATCTTCAATAATTGTAGTATCTATCGCAAATTCGATATCTGCCTTTTGCCGCAAAATCAACCTCCACAATTTCATATATATGAGGTATAATTCTGTAATTTTTCTTTTCCGATATGACATTTTTAGTTTTTAAAACTTCATTCTACTATATACTATCTTAAGAATCAAACGTATTAATTTATGTAAACTAGGTCGTCAGCATTGTGTAATCATTTATTATTCTATATATTTTTCATGATTATGTGATATTAGCTCACTATGAAGATATCACACAAGATAACACTTTTGCAAGACGCTCATCCAATGGGGTCGATTCTATGCCTCATATATATATATATATATATTCCTTAATCATTATCTCTTTTTTCCCTCCCTCAGTAAGAAAAATGATCATATGTTTCTTTTAGTCCAAAGTTTTATTATTTTATATAATATTAATGTGTAGGACAATATTTCAATAGTGGTAATGGTAACAGAATACAAGAAACATGTAGGACCATTACAAAAAGTTAAATTAAAATTCAATATACATATAGACAGGAGTCGACAGCTGGTTATATTAGGCAGCTAGACAACTCCTGCCTTTTGCCCTACTTGAATAATTTCTACTTAACACTCTCTTTAATTATCTCTTTTTCCAGTTTTATTACTAAAATTAATTTGAGATCTTCAACTACCAAATTATAACAAAGTAGTTTACCGGTTGAACATAACCACACTTGCTATAAAATATATGCCTAATTAAGTGGGGTTTATTGATTGATAAATTTGAAACGTTTTTTAAGAATATGTTGCTTCTACTTTTATCTTTTAATCACGTTTATTTTATTATATTATATATCTGTGTAATGTCATTGAGATGGTCTTAAATTAAAACCACATCGTGAAGTTGTATAATTAAGTCTTTCTATTATTGAATAATTAAATTTCAATTCAATGAATTCTTGTTGGACTTTCAGTTTGTTTAAATTCAGCTTGCTAAGAATCAAATTTAATCTACTGCACTGCTTATATTTGGTTGGTATAACTTTCTTTTTGTTAAAATCGAAGTCATGGCCGATTTTAGAAGAAAAAATAGCAAAAAAAACATCTTTCTAACAGTTCATTTTTAAAACAGTAGAATACATTACTTGTCTCTTGGCAAGAAAATTTTCATCTTCTACAAACAAATCTTTTCTTTTGTTTAAAATATGAACAAAGCTATATCAAAGAGAACTCTTTCGTATCTAACTGATATGAAGTAAATAGCCAAGATCAAAGTTTATATCCTAAGTGTTGGAGAGACACTAAAACAATCAGAGTCTTTCAAAAGGATAACCAGCTAAGCTGGGTTGTTCAATTTAAGTGATCGGATGCGGTTATTGATAGGTTTAAGTCAAGCATTCAACCTATCTATTGGTGACACATGGCTCTCATGTTTGAAGAAGCGAGGACAAAAAAGGAAGCCATTGTTGATAAGAACAGAATCTGGTGAATTCGTTAGAGTTAGTTCTTGGGGTTGTTAATTCTCTTTCTAAGTGTATTCTATCTGCTTCTTCTTGTTCAAGTTTCTGGGTGAGTGATTGAGATAGAGAGAGAAAGAGAGATTCAAGAGCTGGTTAAATTCTCTGTAATTACTCAGTTTGGAGCTGAGATTATCGTCGTTAATGGAAGTTGAATCCGGAGTTCTTATGAACTCCGGCGAGATATAGGTTCTCACATTGAGAACTGAACTCGTAAATCTCGTGTGTTGTTTCGCTTTCTTGTTCTTAAATTTCTTCACAAATTTCTCAAATCGAACAAGTTAAATCCTAGATAAGGATTCACAACAATTGGTATCAGAGCTTAGGCTCATCATTTCCACAAGAATCAAGGTTGGAGGTAGAGTCATCGGAGCTTAAGATGACGAACAACAATACTAAATCGAAGATAGCTATCTTCGATGGAAGAGTCAATTACGGATTATGGAAGAAGCGAATGATTGCAAGCCTCACAGTTCAAGGACTGAAGAGTGCATTGAAGCCACATACACCGAGAGAACTAATGGAGGAAGAAGTGAAGAAGCCGGAACAGAAGAAGAAATTGCTAGAGGAAGAAGAAGCAAGATTGGATAAAGAAGAACAAGCACTCAATTCAATCTTCTTAGCCATTGATGACAAGATCCTTAGAAAGATCGAGAATTGTCAGAAAGCAACAAACACAATCGAAACTCTAGATAAGTTGTTTCTTCCAACAACTCTTCCTGATAGAACTTACTCACAGTTAGAAGTTTATGCTTTCCAAATGGATATATAAAGTTTATAGATCAGAATGTTGATGATTTATTGAAGTTAGTAGGAGATCTTAGACAATTGCAAATAGATATCGAAAAAAAAACTCAGGCAATCCTCCTTCTAAAGTCGTTACCAGAAGTGTATGATCACTTGAGAGAAACGTTGACCTACAGCAAGGATAAGCTCAATGTAGATGATGTTGTTAGTGCAGCCAAATCCAAGGAGCAGAAGCTCAAGAAATCTGGTCTTGTTACAAGTTCAAATGGAGAAGGTCTACTAGCAAGAGGAAGGTTCCGAAACAAGAAAATTATCATTCAAAGATAGGAGTAAATCAAGGTCAAGGTCAAAATCCAGAGACAAGAAAGGTGGAGAATGTTGGATATGTGGAAAGACAGGACACTACAAAAAACAATGTTACAAGTGGCTTGAAAGAAATAAGAACAACAATCAAGCACAACAAAGAGGAGAATCATCATTAGCTAAAGATGATTCAAGGGATCTCGCTGGATTTGTTGCACCTGAGGTAAATTTGTCATTTGGAGATATTAATGATAATGAATGGATTTTGGATACAAGTTGTTCTTCCATATGACTCCACACAAGCATTTGTTCATGGATTACCAAGAGTAAAAAAAAAGGCAAAGTGAGGATGGCAAATGAAACGTATTGTAAGGTTGAAGGTATATGTTCAATTTGTTTTACTAATACTGACAATACAACATTTGTTCTCCATGATGTTCGTTACATGCCAGAGATTTCTAGAAATTTGATCTCTCTTGGCACGTTAGAAGATAAGGGCTGTGAGTTTAAGAGCAAAGATGGCATTCTAAAGGTAATAAAGGGATGTACAGTCATAGCAAAAGGATTAAGAAGAAGAACCTTGTACATCCTCCAAGCATCAGCAAATGTCTCTGAAGCTTATTATACAAAGGCAAAAGACACATAACAAAATCAAGTCAGCAATTCGAAGATTCAACTTTGGCACAGTATAATGGGTCACTTAGGCCAAAAGGGAATGGAAGTACTAGCTAAGAAAGGCTATTTCAAAGGATGCAAATACACTAAGCTTCCATTCTGCGAGGATTGTGTAATAGGGAAGACCTACATAATCAATTTCACAGCAGCAAAGCACATTACAAAAGACAAGCTTGACTACATTCATTCAGACTTATGGGGATCTCCTAATGTTCCCTTAAGTCTAGGTAAATGTCGATATTTTATTTCCTTTACTGACGATTATACTCGAAAGGTGTGGTTGTATTTTCTCAGGACAAAAGATGAAGTATTCAACAGTTTCCTTGAATGGAAAGCACTCGTTGAAGTGCAGTCACAAAGGAAAGTCAAAAGGCTAAGAACAGATAATGGGCTGGAGTTTTGTAACCAGAAATTTGATGAATACTGCAAGAAGGAAGGCATTACCAGACATAGGACTTGCACCTACACTCCCCAGCAAAACGGAGTTGCAGAGAGGCTCAACAGAACAATAATAAACAAATTTAGGTGCATGTTAAGTGGAAGCGGATTGGAAACAAAGTTTTGGGCGGAAGCTGCCTCCACAGCGGTGTATCTCATCAACATATCACCTTCATCAGCAATTGATTTCAAAGTACCAAAAGAATCTTGGACATTAGTCATGTCGTCTCTAGAAAATCTTAAAAGAATTGGATGCCTTGCTTATGTTCATTCCTCTGAAGGAAAAATTGAACCCAGAGCCAAACGTGGACTGTTTACAGGTTACCCAGATGGAGGTAAAGGTTTTAGATTTGGCTTCTAGAAGATCAGAAATGCACCATTAGTAGAAATGTTGTATTTCGAGAAGAACTTGTATATAAGAATCTCAAGACAGCGGCAAAGAAAGATATTAATCTAGACAGTTTTAATACTAACAAGTTTGCTACTTTTGAGATTACGGGAACAGATAAAACTAAAGATCAAGGTGGATCTTTATCAGAAACAACAATTGATCAAGAAGAGACAACTCCAACAGAAGAAATTCATGGTGATTACCAGATTGCAAGAGACACACCTATAAGGATAATCAAACCACCAATCAGATTACAGGATTATGATCAGACAGAAGAAGATGAAATGGAGATTGAAGACGATGCAATCTCATGTTTTGTTTGCTCATTGAAAGAAGATGCATGACAAAGTGAACCAGCAAATTTTCAGGAAGCAATGTTAGATCCAGATAGTGACAAGTGGACAGAAGCTTTAGATGAGGAAATGGAATCGCTTTGGAAGAATAACACCTGCGAATTGATTGATAAACCAAAGGATCATAAAACCATTGGTTGTAAATGGATCTTTAAAAGGAAAGCTGGCATAGTAGGAGTTGAAAAACCAAGGCATAAAGCAAGATTAGTGGCAAAAGGCTACTCACAAAAGGAAGGTGTAGACTTCAAAGAGATATTTGCACCAGTTGTGAAACATGTCACCATCAGATATTTGCTTTCTGCAGTCACTCATTTTAATATGGAACTTCACCAAATGGACGTGAAGACCGCTTTTCTTCACGGGAATTTAGAAGAAACGATCATAATGGATCACCCGGAAGAGTACATTGATAAGGATCATCCAAAAAAGGTATGTCTCCTTAAGAAATTTCTGTATGGGCTCAAACAGTCTCCTAGACAATGGAACAAAAGGTTCAATGACTTCATGACAGAAAATGGTTATGATAGAAGTGAATTTGATTATTGTGTCTTTCTGAAGAAATTTGAAAGCAATGTTATGATCTACTTACTCTTGTATGTAGATGATATTCTAATAGCATCAACATATAAGAATCAAATCAAGGAGCTTAAAGATCTTCTAAAGTCATAATTCGAAATGAAAGACCTTGGTGAGGCTAAGAAGATATTGGGGATGGAGATCACGAGAAATATGACAGAAGGAAAACTCAGTGTTTCTCAATCAGAATACATAAAAAGGGTTTTGGGAACTCACAAGATGGATCAATCAAAACCAGTTTCAACACCTCTAGGTGCTCATCTTAAACTGAAATCGGCAACATATGAAGAACTAAAGGATCAATATAAGTTTATGAGGTCAGTTCCTTATCAAAGTGTTGCTGGCAGCCTTATGTATTCTATGATAGGAACAAGACCTGATCTAGATTACCCAGTTGCATAGTAAGTAGATTTATAAGTAATCCAATAAAGAATCATTGGTTGGTTGTGAAATGGATAATGAGGTATCTTTAAGGGACTTCAGATGTTTGTTTAAACTTCGAAGCAAAGGGAGATTTCGTCATCAAAGGATATTGTGACTCAGATTTTGCAGCAGACTTAGACAACAGAAAGTCAATCTCAGGTATTGTATTCACTGCAAGTGGCAATGTCATCAGTTGGAGGTCGAAACTGTAAGAGGTTGTAACTTTTTCGACTACAGAAGTAGAATATGTATCGCTATCAGAAGCTGCCAAGGAAGCAATATAGCTAAAAGGATTGGCAAAGGAGTTTGGTTTTACTCAAGACTCAGTAGAGATTAATTGCGAATCATAGAGTGCAATAGCATTAGCCAAGAATGTTGTGTTTCACAACAGAACCAAACATGTGGCTATGAAATACCACCACATCAGAGGATTGATTGAAAAATAAATTATTAAAGTTAAGAAGATTTCTACAGAAATAAATCCAGCAGACATCTTCACTAAAGTATTTCCAGTTTACAAGTTACAAGGAGCATTCAAGCTGCTTCGAGTAACAAGGAACTAAGCACAAGGAAAGGTAGATCCACCAAGTATTTATGATCTTGTCTAAGGTCGAGATTTGGATCAAAGTTTATATCCTAAGTGTTGGAGAGACACTAAAGCAATCAGAGTCTTTTAAGAGGATAACCAGCTAAGCTGGGTAGTTCAATTTAAGTGATCGGATCCGGTTATTGATCGGTTTAAGTCAAGCATTCAACCTATTTATTGGCGACACGTGGCTCTCCTGTTTGAAGAAGCGAGGACGAAGAAGGAAACCATTGTTGATAAGAACAAAATCTGGTGAATTCGTTAGAGTTAGTTCTTGGGGTTGTTAATTCTCTTTCTAAGTGTATTTTATCTTCTTCTTCTTGCTCAAGTTTTTGGGTGAGTGATTAAGATAGAGAGAGAAAAATAGATTCAAGAGCTGGTTAGATTCTCTGTAATTGCTCAAGTTTAGAGCTGAGATTATTGTCGTTAATGGAAGTTGAATCCGAAGTTCTTATGAATTCCGGCAAGATGTAGGTTCTCACATTGAGAACTGAACTCGTAAATCTCGTGTGTTGTTTTGCTTTTTTGTTCTTAAATTTCTTCATAAATTTCTCAAATCGAACAAGTTAAATCCTAAATAAGGATTCACAACATGATACTTATACTATTCACCAAAAAAATTGATACTTAGTAAACTAACTAAAGTTTCGAATTAGAATCTACAACGATGATATAAGGGAAGATACCTACAACGTAAGAAAAATAATCCCTCTAACCCACAAAAACAAAACAAAAAAATAAAAAGTAAGAAATAAAACAAATTAATTTTAAAAATAGAATGTGTGACAAAGAGATATGAACGTCAACGGATTGGTAGAATCAACGGAGACTTTCATTCTCCGATATATTCCAAAAAGGTGTAACTTATTAATTTAGACAATATGGAACCTCACGTTCTGTTGGATCCATTTAATGCGATGCAGTGATAATTTATTTTAATTTTTCTTTTAAATAAATATTCTTCAATTTTTATTTAAAACAAAAAACAAAAACAGCATTAATTAATTGTTTAATTACTTGTCATTTTGGATCTCACTCACCGACGTACGTTCGTGTCCATGCATTATAGTTATCACACGTTTAGAGATCCATCTAATATCCAATTTATTCATATTTAGTAACTATATTTTTTTTATAAAAAAAACACAACTCTACTTTTAAATAAACATTTAGTTTCTTATTCTTATCTCTGGCTATCAATCTATACAACTACAGATTGATTATGTGATTGAGTTGTCTTTTTGTTTATCTGTCACAATATAATTGTACAATTGCAATCTATATTAGCAATTCCACAAAACAAAAATCGAACTTAATATACTTCTTTCGTTATAATTAAATCCAGTCCACTGACAATAGTCAAAACCATAATTAATGCGAAAATGCACGTAGCAAAAAGGACTCACAGAGCAAAATATATATATAAACTTATAAAGACATACATGCACTATAATGGATCTACATTAATTAGATCTCTAAAATTAGAAACTAATGAATGGAAGACACGTGGCTACTAGAATTTGGTAAAAACATATAATAGAGGATCATGCTATAATTTAAACTAGTTAAGCGATTTTCATCAATTTTCAGTATGACTATTCACTGTGGCCTATTGATACAAATATTTGGCATATATATGACTTTTTATGCAATGAGTTTCATTTTAACAAGTGGTCTCTACTACTCTATGTTTCTTTGTTTTCTTCTTCGTAGTTGTAGGAGACTAACATGTTTATATTTTAAAAAAATTAAATTGCTGTTTTTGAACTTTCTTTTTAGTATTAAATTAGATTGAGAAATTCGAATCCATAATCCAAGTCTCAAACTCGTCACACGAAATTATACGACTCTTTATAGTCGAACTCATGTTAAAAAACATCATAGATAGAAACTTAATTATTATTATTTTTTTGATTGGTTTTCGTTTATATGTCTAAATTACACTAAATATATAATAATTTGATGAAAGTAAAAAAAAAAAACATATCGAGACATGACTTCTTTAAACAATGACCATTACTATATTTTCAAAAAAAAAAAAAAAAAAAAAAAAAAAAAACCATTACCCC
>OVAX01000688.1:13424-68284 GCA_900406405.1 Lepidium africanum
AAAAAAAAAAAAAAAAAAAAAAAACAATGACCATTACTGCACCAACCATACTTTTGTTATTGTGACCGCATAATTTCAACTGTCATAAGCTGTTCAAATTATTAGCTTTCGTAATCAAATGTTTATTATCCGCTATGTAAAGTGAATATTTGATGGATTTTTCTAGACACTGAAATATTGATAAAGGAAAGAATAAAACATGGAACATATCCACTCTATTTCGAGACAATTGGTTTTCTAGTTTTTTTTTTTAAAATTTTTTTAGAATTTTATATTAATTTATTAAATAATATTGATATATCATAAACTTTGAAATGAGTTAAAAGTAATTAAATATACTAAATAATTATTGATTCATACTTATTAAAAAAGGTTTTTTTTTTAAACTGGTCTAGTAACATTTTATTCCTCTCTTACTACTAAATAAAAAGTTTGAACCGTGTGTCTGACATTACTACTGATATCCGGTCACTTATTGAAAATGATTAAGTAATTAAATATAGTAGTTATCTTTAATATTTTTAAAAATTTTAATAAAAGAAATCATTTGGAAGAGAGAATAAAAGCAAAAGAAAGAAAAAGAAAGCTTATGTCGTTAGAGAAATTAATGGGGCACAAAATTCGATCAAACGTTAATAAAACAAATCAAGCTTCGTTGCTCTCTAGTTTCAACGTTTTTTTAGTTAACCAAACATAAAAAGGGTTTAGTTCCCAATCTAGAAATTAATGGTTCTGTTGATATTATAAACTCCTAATTAATTACAATCCTTTGGCTGAGCTTTTTTTTTGTCAACTTCAGATCCTTTGGCTGAGCTTAGCTAGGGGTTAATAAAACATTTTTTACAAGTATAAATAATTTAATAGCAAAAGAAAAAGTATAAATGTGGTTCGTTGAGGGACAAAAAACTACAACGAAATTAATGTTCATAGCTTTTTATTGGTCCTTACATATATTTTAAAAAACAAGAAATGTCTAATTAAACTTACATTATTTTCCTTACTAAAAAAACTCTAATGATCATGAACTGATATATAATTATCTAATTCTTTTGATATTTTATAGAAAAAACTAGAAAACCATGGATAAAAAAAAATAATTCACTATAAAGATATTAATGTAAACCATTTTTTACTAGCAAAAGCTAAAAGTACTTTACTATGGCTTAGGGGTTTTAGAAACCCTATTCAACATGTATATATAACTAGGGTTGTAATATTGTGTTTAATCAGAAGTAAATCAGAAAGTGGTTCTTAATATCTTATTTAACTCACGGGGAGCAAAACGTATAAAAACTGCAAGCATTCTGTACAGGCTTTATTTTACATTACTTGTATTTATATTCTTATAAGAATAATAGTATATTTAAAGCAGGAAATCTAATTTATTCTAGTTCTGGTGGTATGCATATATTTTAATTTTTTTATTGAAGCATTTATGATCAATCAAAATGTTATACAGTGATAGTCATGTGAGGAGATAATAGTTGATTCTTTCGTAGAAGACAATTCCAAGAAAAACTTAAAAGAGTTATAATAATTATTAAAAAAATGAGAAGGAATATTTGGGAGAATGAAAAGGGAATTAGAAGCAAATCTTAAGGTTCGTTAGGGTTTACTTGTTTTTGTTTACTCAAGGAAACAAACAATATCCACTTTTATGCCTTAATATTATTTTGCTAAAACAGTTTGTACGTTACATTAATATATTTATTTCATTATCTGACACTTGGTTTAATTAATATACATACTTAGGAAGCATCTTGTATAATCACTATGCGTATGCATAATATAAGCTCTGTGTATTATGCATATGTTTTTTTTTTTTTTTTACTCAGGAGTTCCCAGATTTTATGGGAGGGGTCTGGACTATTCTTCTGGGGGTGGTGTAATCCATGGATTGACCCTCACCTCCGGGTATTCAAATGGGCCGAAAGCATGGACCCACATCCTTGTAGGGGTGACTAAAAAATTATGACTTAGTTTCGCATAGTAAAAAAATCAAATTTGCGAACTCTTTGAAATCTAAGACCCGTTCTCTATCACTTGACCACAAATTCCTTGTCATTATGCATATGTTGATGTTGATCCATTTGAAGAGAAAGGCACTTTTATAAGACAAAACACATAGTATATATTCCAAATTAAAAGTAGGAGAAAAAATAAACAAAAATTCATAGACTATAAAATGATCAAATGAATATTTGATAACTTTGATTTGGCTATAATAGAGTTGACAAATTGGTCAAAGAATGATTTTATAGTCTACAATTTTGCGAACTAACTATCTAGAGGAGCTATATTATAAAAGGAATGAAGAACATAGTACAGATATTAAATGTATATAAATAAATTTAGGTATAGTTTAACCATCTACGGTCAGAAACTTGAATTTGTATGATTCCAAAAACGTATAATAAATTATTTAAATATATATAGAAAAAAAAGAAAGAAAGATGTGAAAAGAGTGAAGTAAGAAGCGAAGAGAGTGGGGGAGAAATTTTTTTAAAAAAGGAGTCAGAGAGAAGTCAGTCTCTTGCTCTCTCTACATATGTATCCCGTCGTCTCCGGGGTACCAAAATCAAAGCCACTCTTCTTCTTTTTTTTTTTTTTTAAATTAATTAATTTAACTTTGGCTTTTTGCTTTGACTATCGATTAGATAGGACAGAAGAGAGCGACCCTTTATTCTCTCTCCTCTTGTACTCTTCTCCTCCATTTTTAATCTTTATTCTTCATCATAATCTGTGACCTTCATTTTCATTTTTAAATAGATATTTTGCTTATAATATGTGAATTTATTACTATAGGAAAGAGGTTACATACAAAATAGCTAAATTAGCTAAATTAGCTTTCTAAATAGTTTATTTGACTTCAAATTTTTTTTTTTTTAAAACTCTACCAAAGCTATAATTCCAAACAATATTACCTTAGATAATCATGAGCTGTTAGCAAACCATAAGAAAAAGAGACTATAGTTTCCTTTCATGCTTAGTTAAGCAATTAGAATATTCCTAATAAGACGATCAATATTGGCAAAGATAATATCTGAGACATAAACAATTTTATTGTGTAGTCTATTATTCCGTTCCTTCCATAGCAAGAAAATAAGCGCTTGATAACATAGTTTCTGAATAAGCATAGCCTTTGAATTTCTGCCCACAGACATCCATCGAGTCAAGACATCCCAAGTTGCAAAAAGAGCAACCGATTCCCCTAGATGAGCTAGTAATTTAGCCCACAAAGTGGCAGCGAGATCACACCAAAAAAAAAAATGCTCTCAACATTCTTCATAGGTACTACACAGCAAGTGTTAGAGATATTAAATCTCCAGTTTGCAAGCTTTGATCTCAAGGGTAATCTGTTTAGCTTCACTATCCCGAGGATCTAAGGGAGCTTGGGAATAGAGGATCTAAACCAAACAGAGGAGAACCAAGGTTTCATGTGCTCATAATACGTAATATGATGCCATGTTCTTTGGGTGGAGAAGTTCGAGTGAGCTGAGTTATCCATTTGCCATTGGTATTGGTCCATTACAACATGATGAGAATGAGGGGAAGTTCCAGATAAGAGAGCTCTCAAGATGGAAGAGCCATGAATCTTGATTTTTCCAGGGAAAGTTTCCATTCAAACCGGTAACCATCTGTGAAACCATTGAAGATTTGGGGATTCCCAATCGAAGAGGAGCAGCCTCTCTCATAAGCTGAATGAGTGGGCCTGAAGGATGCAAACAGTCAAACCAAAAGCTAGCTTTCTTTCCATCGCCTAAGTTGCACTTGATAAACTTTGCAGCAAAGGGTCGGAGTGATAAAAAAGATTTCCAAATCCATGAGTCATGTGGCTTGGGAACAGCTGACCAGAAATGATCCTTCCTCAACCAGTGATTGGTATTCCGTGCTACCCAAAGAGAGGATGAGCTCGAGAACAACAACCAAATAAGTTTCAGATTTGATACCTGATTCCAACGAAAAAAATCTCTGAGGCCAAATCCACCTTCTTCTTTTGGTAAGAAAATGCTAGTCCAAGCTGCTTTTGGAATCGCTCATTTGGAGATGTCTCCTTGCCACAACAAAATTGTGCATAGTTGGGTGATTCTCTCAACGCATACTTTAGGTAACAAGAAAGCACCCATCCAAAAATTTACTAGGCTGTAAATAACTGACTTAATTAGCTCAAACATGCCCGAAAAAATAGAACTTTGGTGCTCCAATTATTAAATCTAGCACTTATTTTATCAATGAGCGGAGAATAATCACAAAATCTTAATTTTTGGTGCATGAGTGGAAGGCCAAGGTATATGATTGGAAGAGTACCTTGATTATAACTCAAGTTCCTCGTGAGGTTATCTTCATTTACTAAGAGACCGGCATGAAAGAGATCTGTCTTGTCTTTATTGATGGATATAGACCCAAGATGTTATGAAAGGTATCCAACGCATCAGAAATAGCTTGCAGAGATTGGTTCTTCCCATCATTGAACAACATTATATCATCAGCTATGAAAATATGTGCAATGGCTGAAGACAGTGTGGATGAAAACCGATATTTCCTGAGGTAAACCTGAGCTTCAATAGGTTGGCAAAATCTTTTATAGCTATAATGAAAAGAGAAAGAGAAATAGGATCTCCTTGTCTTAGTCCTCATATTATATTATACACTTTAATTTTTGTTTTATTACTCATATTGTCAACTATGAAATGAATTTATCAAAATGTTGGCCTATTATATATAATCTACATGTGATTTCCGGCCACTTGATCAACACTAATCAATTTTATTATCTTATTATTCTTTAATTGATTTTTTATAGTTGCTTAATAATTAGATCGACAAAATTTGATTTATAACTTAAAAGTTCATTTTTTATAACTTCTGTTAATTTGTAATCTATAGTAAAAAGATCGAATCCTAATAGCATAACATTACAAGTGGAAAAAATAAATAATTAACGAAATCTAGCTATAAAACATTATAAGTGGAAAAAGACAAATTAAAAAATAATCCGAAAAATAAATGGGAAGCTTTACAAAATTTGGAATACAGCGAAATGACGATTACACCCTTTCTCAACAATCGTTTTCCAAGATATACTCTCGAGGAACAACATCTCATACATACACACACGCATACATCTACACATACTTACACACACTCTCTCTCTCTGTTACATGTTTTAATTAATTTTTCTGGATTTAGTTTTTATTCCTTTTTTTCTCTTCTGGCTTTGCTTCACAATACACTTACCTCTCTCTCTCTTCCCTCTCTCCTCCTTTTCTTTCTCTCTGCGTCTTACTTTGAGCATGTTTGTTTCTTCAACAAGATCATTTATCAACTTCTCTCTCTTCTTCTAACTTTTCAAACCTCCCTCTTCTTCGACTTCATCACTTTCTCTTTTCTTTTTGAGATATTCGTTCAGATAGAGAGAGATAGAAATTGAGAGAAATAGAAATCAAATCTTTGAGACACCCTTTTGACTTCTTTGCCCAAAGAATCCATCTTTTTTCTTCCTTACAGAAAAAAATCATTTTAAATTCTTAAGCAAAACCCTCAAGAAGAAAAAAACCAAAAGCAAAGTCATCATCAGTGTATAGCAGGAGAGGTTTCTTTTAATTAATTATGTCCATGGAAGGTGTTTTTCTAGACAAACCCAAATCCAATACAACTTCTACTTTGCCTGATCTCTCTCTCCACATCAGTCTCCCTGATAATATTCATCATCATCATGAATCTTCCAAAGACTCTTCTAGAAGATCATCACAGCCTGAAAACAACAGATCATCAAACTTCGAACTCTCTTTATCTCATCATAATCATCCCACCACAAGAATCTTCCATTGCCCTGATCGAAAAAACCTCAATCTTCCTCATCATCATCATCATCATCAGCATTACAACAACCCTATCAGTCTTCATCAAAGAGTTGATGAATCCGAGATTAGTAATATCCACCGTCCGATTAGAGGCATCCCAGTCTATCACAACCGTTCATTCCCTTTCCACCAACAAACTTCTCCTTCTTCTTCTTTGCCTTCTTTTGGAGGAGCAGACTTGGATCAAATCTCAATCTTAAACTCATCTTCTGGCTACAACAACGCATACCGATCATTACAATCTTCCTCAAGGCTTAAAGGTGTTCCTTTACATCATCATCATCATCATAATCACTATGGAGCTATTGGATCTTCAGATTCATCTTCACCTCATCTTCATAACCATCATCATCATGGCATGATTAGATCAAGATTCTTACCAAAGATGCCGACAAAGCGAAGCATGAGAGCTCCGAGGATGCGTTGGACGAGTAGCCTCCACGCCCGATTTGTTCACGCCGTTGAGCTTCTTGGCGGCCATGAAAGTACACACAAATTTTACATCATCATCATCATCGCATTCTAAACATCTTTCCTTTTTTTTCTTCAATTTCGTCTCAAAAGTGTGAATTGTTTTCCTGCTTTTTGTTGTTGTTAGGAGCAACCCCAAAGTCGGTTCTTGAGCTTATGGATGTAAAAGACTTAACTTTAGCTCATGTGAAGAGCCATTTGCAGGTATAATCTACACTCTACTTGAAATTTTATTAAACACAAAGAAAAGTATTTTAATTTGTGTTTTTATAAACATGAAAGAATCAAAGTACTTTATCTGTTTCTCATCTTCTAATTGGTTCCTTTCCCCTCTTTGATGAGTTAAGTCAAGTTAGTTCAATAGCAATCAAGATCTCTAATTTGGGATATTCATAGTTTTATCACCATCATATTTCTTCTCCTTTGCGTTTGCACAAAACTAGTTGAATCCAAACACAAATTTGGTGTAATTATATACATAAATATCGTCAGAGCAATGAATAGTTATCAAATTCTAATGTCTTACGACTTTTAAATTTTTCTTGTTTTGTCTTTGTCTTTGCTTTCAAGTTTAGTCATTTTTCTGGAAGAGATGCACAATTGCCAAGAAAATTAGAGCAGTTGAATGAATTTAAAGAGAGAAGAGAGAGAGAGTAGTGTTTAGCTTTAAGAGACTGAAACCTTTACACAGAATTATTAAACAATTGAGAAGTTAGATGATAGAATTTTCTTTCGATTATAATTTTTATAATAAATTAGGAAGAGGGGACAAAAGTAGTCATCATTACTCAATGATAATAATACAATCTTTCTATTACTCAACCTTCTTTCAGACATCAACCTCGTGGTCTTAAATTTATAAAAAATTAATTATTAAATATACAACACTAGTTCCAAGACAAACCCAGAAAACCACACAAATGTACATTTATTTATTTTATTTTATTTGATAAAGTTTATGTGTGTCTGCATATATGTCTCCAGTTTTGTCATCGATCTGAATACAAAGTAATCTATTTAGTTTATCACGATCTTTTGTCCGTTTTATTTGATTTTTCAGCATTATTAATTTGAGTTATGTTTGAGCTCTCGTGTCTTTTATTTTTTTTGCAGATGTATCGAACTGTTAAGACCACTAACAAGCCTGCAGCTTCATCAGGTACATATTATTACTTTACACATATACATATAATGTTATGCGTATTCACATTTCTATAGTATAGCTTTTTTCAGCTTTATATATATGCTAAAAAGTTGACGATATATGGTTCACAATAAGAAAATATACAATGAAGTTTAGGCTTCGCCAGCAACATTTAGATCAAAGATCCAATATAAGCACTATAATAAATTTATTGATTATATATATGATGTCTATGATATATTATATTTCAATCAGAGTTTTAATCTGTGATTTAGATCTGTATATATCAATGTCAAACTATAATTATTATTTTAACCATATGATTCTACTATTTAGTTTCACTATTTCACTATTCATCTTTTTCCAAAATAATATAAAACAAATCCTATAGATATTGGTCAAGCTCAAGGCTTTTATCTTTCCTTTGATTGAAACCCTAAAGTTGAGTGGTCAAGGTTCACAATAAACCAAACAAACATTTATCCTAATTATTGATATTTTCAAAAAATATGAACAACAAATCTATTAAAAGATTACATTATAAACTAGTAAATCATATCAAATATCAAACTTATTAGTAATCTATATAAATAATGCATAAGCACGAAAAGATCATTCATTTGTTTTATAATATTATTATTTATATTGATTATATGATACAATTTCTCTGAATTTTTAACAAGGGGAATGCTGAAAAACATTTAGAGAAAAAAACTTTCTTCATTGAATTGTCTTTTACTAAAAGCTTACAACAGTTGTTTAAGATTAAACAAGAACCCTTAAAGGGTAAAAAGAATTAAAATGAAACTTAAATAAAAAGTTAAAACCAAAATTTTGCAGATGGGTCAGGAGAAGAAGAAATGGGAATAAATGGAAATGAAGTTCAAAATCAGTCATCGACAGATCAAAGGGCACAATCTGATGAAACAACTTCTCTTCATCAAGATATTGACTTTCCTTCCACACAACCTCGTTGGAGTAACTCTTCACGGTACGTTTATCTATTATTATTTTATTATATTTACATACATTTATCACACATACAACGTATATTTATAAAAAGAAATGATTTCTCTTGCCAAATTGATGTGAGATTGAGGAAATGTTGAATATATATGGTTTGGGTTCTCTCACCTAATTGTTCCTACCTCCTGCCAAGTTTATATGACGAGTTTTGGGTTATCGCATATAATCTATCTTTTTCAGCTTACACAAATTGTTTTTTGGATGGTGCTTTATGTTTATTTCGTTGAATATAAGGGAACCAAGTGGTTTTTGGTTACAATGAGATGAAATTGTTTAGGATTTAGGGTTTATGGCTGATGATTAATTCTTCCTTTGCTTATTTGTATTATTTTGGGGTTTTAGGCTTCACTTACTATTATAAAAACATATGGAGATTGTGAGATCAGATCGTAACATGCACAATTCGCAAGTTGTGACTACCCTTTGTTCTAGTACATAAATCGCCTTTTTCCAAAGTAAATTCACTTAGTCTAGAGATTTTTCCTGTTTATTTTTATTTTTTGGGATTCAGAAAAGTTATTATCAACTTTTACTGATGATTTTGTCAGCCAGCAATATAATAATTTGTTTTATATTCGTTTCTTAAATCATGTGATAGAGAGACGTGGCCATTAGGTGATAATCAGTCAAGCGACATAAATACGATGATCAGAACTTCATCAACATCAATGATCTCTCACCATCAAAGATCCAATCTTCAAAATCAGGTTCTAATAATTCTCATATATATAGAGATTGCTTATCTTATTTTTTACTTTAATAAAAAAAGTCTAAACTAAAGTTAACTGGCAGGAGCAAGCAAAGAGGTGTGGAGATCTTAGTTGTAACAATCCAAGTTTGGAGTTCACTTTAGGCAGACCAGATTGGCACGAAAAATGACTTTCTTCATCCATATTCATTTCAATTTATATATCGATTTCTCTCTCTATATATAGTCAGAAAAGTGTATGCAGTTATATCATCATGACGATGAAACTCTCAGCGTAAAAGAAGAAGAAAACGTAGAGCCAAGCTGCCTCGCTAGTCGTGAATTTGATTTTTGCAAAGAGAAGTGAAAATATCACTACAAAGAGGAAGAAATGTAGAGGTTCTTCTCTTCAAGTATCATTGATGATTTATAAAATGGAATGATCAATGTATTGCGTTTTTGTTTTGGTTTTTCGGGGGATTTTTTTCTTCCATTATTCTGAGGTTGATCATAATTTAATATAATTGGAAGATCATCAAAATTTGGTGAAAGTTTTATTTTCATATAATCCCCAGTGTGAATTAGAGGATTCTCAAGTATCTTGGGTTTTCGGATGCTGAAAGTGTAGAGGGAGAGAGAGATTTCATATATACAATGATCATTTTTAAGTACATATAAAACATAAATGTATGCATACACACAGGTCCAATATCTGAAACAAACACACACATTGATCATAAAATGTTCAATGGGTCTTTAAAGATTCTTCTAGTTCTCTGCTTCTTCACAAGTAACTAAGTAGATAACATTCCTTTACTAACAAGCTTGATCAAAACTCAGTAGAATGTGTGAAAGAGACTGATTCTCAGCTGGATGATTCGGTGTTTACCTCCCGGTTTTGGTGCTTATTACGACTGAAAGTGTTACCTGAAATGGCTGAACCCATCACTGAAACCGACTGCTTTGCCAAACGTAGGCTTCCTCTTGTTCCCAACCACACAGCATAGAAAAACCCAATCCAACCTGATCCAATATCAATTCTTTCTATAAATAAGAGCTCAAAACAGGAAACAAACATTTCAAGATTCCCAAACAGATTCAGAGCAGAGTTTATATACAACCAGAAGCAATTAAAACTGAAACGACAGCTGAAACTGTAGCGGTAGAGATGACGAATGCAGCAACGGATAAGGCTCCGATGTAAATAGCAGTCAAGCAGAAAAAGAAGAGAGCCAAGAAGCCACCAGCAACAGCAAGTGAGATCAGAAGAGATATTATGATTGCATTGACAGTTGCCGTTACAAAGAAGAGCGTGAATACAAGCAAAGCCATCGTTGTAAGAAGAGCTATTGTTCCAATCTACAACAAACAAACATACAAGATAATAACTAAATGGTTTTACTTAACTGGGTTCAATAAAGTCTTAAACTTTTCATCAATGCTCAAGAGTAACAGAACCAACAAACCTATTTAGGGAACAAAATGCTAACTTACTTCAGGTAATCAAATCGAAGCTATAAATTGAGGGTTAAAGTGAAATAGAATATTGTCTCTAATCAATTTCCAAAAACCCAATGATTGAAATTAAAAATTCAACTTACAGTGATAACAAGCAGTGCACGAAGCGAGCTTCCTTTACGAGTCCAGATAAGAATCTCGCGTCCTGTTCTTCCAGAAGCTTCACGAATTTTCGGACCATTTTCAGCGACGGAGTTTCTTATGCGTTCAAGTAACGAAGACGATGCATCGCCGGTCCTCGAATCTGGAAACAGAATCGAACCGATCGTGAGGCAAAGCAAGGAATAGAGACTCTTCGATTCCTCAACTTCCTCTTTCTCTGTATTCTTTGTTCCTCCGTTGACTATTTCTCCGACATCATCACCGGCGTATGTTTTATTATCCACGTCGTCCTGATCTTGCACCATTCTGGGAAATAAGAAAGTACCAGTTGTTTCGATCAGATTTTAGGGAAAAAGAGTAAAAGAGGAAAAACATGAGATTTTAAGAGATAATGGCGGACTAACATGGAACAGCTGTTTTAGTTTTTGTTTCAGGAGAAATCGGCCATGTGACGTGGCCTGAGACCCTCATTAACCGGAGTAAATATCATATGCGTCATAATCATTATGGCTTTATTATTTGGGCTTTTCAGGCTTCGTTATAAAGGCCCATTCATTATTCTTAATAATAAGCTCACTATACTTGTTTTTTTTTTTTCTTCTCAAAATACATATAAATGGTAACAGCGGAATATAACTGAGTCCGGCTCAATATAAAATCTAGCTAAATTTTTATATTATTATTTTAGCTAAATCTGACTAAATAACTTAAAATCAAATGATAACAGAAAAATTTGGCTGAATTCTGTATAATTTAAAATATTAGTTTCGTAAGAAAATAATAAAAATATTGTATCCTATAAAACAACTTAATTTTTAAAAGATATTAAAAATTTTAAATAACACTTAAAATTTAATCATGTGGAATTTTTTTAATCAATAATTAGAGCTACAATGTCTGATACATAGCCAAAATCTACCTTAAATCTCTTTTTAATCTACCTTATTGTTGGAGGTGGGCTTTAGCAATAAAGTCCATCATTATAGTTCAATATGGCTACTTTTAAAGAAACCAATAAGAAAGTCCAAAAGCTCTAAGGATTATTTCAAAATTCCACAGGAAATTCCCTAAAAATCCGGGATAAGATCCTAAGTTGATAATGATAGATTTGAAATATTATCAAGAACGAAGAGAAGTTTATAACTATAAATAGGGGTTCATTCTAAGAGTGAAACCATCTTTTGCACTCAGAAAACTCGGAGCTACAAAAGAGAAGAGAACAGAGTGAGAACAACGGAGCAAAGCGGATCTCCAGTCTAGACGATTTTAAGGATTATTCTTAATACTCTCTGTTGTATTCATCTTACGAACATATTCAATAAACAAGGAATTCGACCCATGATAATACAAATCTTTATTGCACTAACTCTGGTTAGAACAGTTGGTGTCGTTTGTGGGGACAAAAGAATTCTTCTATACGCACAAAAAAGTTTGAGATGATAAGCAGAGAAAATCCGATTGAACGGACGAACGGAAACCCGAACCAAGATGGAATGGCGCAGGACAATACTTTAGATCGGAGAGATGGAATCCTGCCACCAGAGCAGAGACAGGAAACAGATATCTCAATAACTGGAGGTGTTTCGCCCAGGGCGGGTTCAGTGCAATTGGCAATAGGTTCGGTTCAGCCGATAACGGGTTTGACAAAAAATGCCTCACTTCCGTTAACCGAGACGAATCATCAAGCAGCACCGCTTTCCCATTACGGCACCTGAGAAATATTTGCAATCTTGCTAAAAGAAATGAAGCAGAAATTCAACGAACATCTCGATGTCCTAAACGCAGCTTTTGCAGAATGCCAAGGAAGGACAACGGGTGAACTAGCAGATAACACCTTGACCATGTAGTGCCGTTACCCGTATGATGGGTTTTGTTTCCAGATTCACCAGAGAGAAGCGGCCAAAGAAACCTTTAAGGCACACCCTCACCGAACACGGATCTTATGGAGGAAGCGCCGGGATTGGTGATGAGTCACATATATATGAAAGAGTGGAAGCAGTTTTGCAAGAAATAAATTCAATGGTTCATCAGGCGACTAGCTCAACACCCAAAATTGACCGAATTCTGATCAGAACTCAAAACACTCCATTCTCAAAACGGATAACCAATGTCCATATCCGACATCCAGAAAAATTAGAACTGCCGATGTATAAAGGAAAAACTGATCCAAGCTATTTTTTAACACAGATGAACCTCGTCTTTCGACGAGCAAGATTCTCACTTGAAGAGAGGAATGTGGGAAATTGTCAATTGTTTTTAGACACCTTATCCAAAGACGCCTTGAGTTGGTTTTCCAAGTTGGAGCCAAATTCGATACATAGCTACCAATAGTTCACTCACAGCTTCCTGAAGCATTATTTGATGCTTATCCAAAAGAACACATCTAGTTTAGACCTCTATGAAATAATAAAGGGACCGAAGGAGTCGATCTGAGCTTACGTTGGCCGGTTTCAAGAAGTAGCCTCCCAAGTCAACATACGAGATGACATAGCTGTACATGCTTTGAAGGAAGGACTGCCACACAACTCAAGCTTTCGAGAGAGCATAATTCTTCATCACCCAAGCTTGCTGGAAGACGCTTTGAGCCGCACAATGAATTACGCAGAGTTAGAAGAGGATAAAGCGGCTTACGCAAAGAGACTTGCTCTCCATAAAACACCAACCTCGAAAACAGAAGCAAAAGACGGGAATTATGAACCAAGGCAGTATTACGAAAAAGAATACCAGAGAAATGAGAAGAGGAGAAGAACGATCAACTTCAATATCAATACCTGCGAAATAACACCGGCCCCTCGGAGATCTGTGAAACGATATTACAAGGAAGAAAAGGGGGAGGATAACTATTACACTTACCATAAAAGGCTTGGACACCCAACGTCGCAATGCCAGTTTTTATAGAGAATGATGCTCGCCAAATACCAAAGAGGAGAAAATCCTGACGATAGCCGTGGCCGTCAGAGTTCAGACTGGAATAATGAATGGCGGAGTAACATTTGGTGAAGAAGCGATTACAAAGAATCAAAGAAGGGAAAAAAAGAGGATGTTTGATCACACGATAAACGCTCCTTGGACGAGTCCAAAAGGAAAAAACAAGAAAAATCAAAGAAAAGGATTCCTCACCCAAACTGAAACTCGTTAGCATGATTGTGGGAGGGTAGTTAGCGTGGTGTGACTCAATTCGATCAATCAAGAAACAAGATAGAAAGGCAACATCCTCCTTTGAATACTCTCCCGACACAAAAATGAGAGAGCGAACAAATGAATCTATCAGTTTAATATCTTTTTCCAAAGAAGATACAGAAGGGTCAGACAGACCAAATGACGATCACTTAGTAATATACCTACAAATAGCTAACTGCACGGTTTCACGCGTGTTGGTCGACACGGGAAACTTTTTATAGGATTCAACGAAGAAACAACAACCAGTGTTGGGACAATCAAATTACCTGTTTGTGTCACAACGGTGACTAAGTGGATTAAATTTGTCGTGGTTGACAAACCCACAATCTATAACATTATCCTGGGGACATCTTAGATTCATACAATGAAGGCGGTTGCTTCAACATATCATTAGTGTGTCAAACTTCCGACACCAAACGGAATTCACACGATCATGAGAAGTCAACAAGCATCGCGCTCATGTTACATCGCAAAACAAAAACTTAGAAATTCCAAAGGAGCATATGTCATTTCAAAAACAATTACTCTAGTGGAACTTCCCTGCGAAAAGAATCCAAGGAAGGAATGCTCTGAACATCGATCCGCTAAATCCAGAGAGTACCATTAGGATCGGAACGGACCTTGACGAGAATCTCAAAAAGGAGATAGTCAAAGTTCTGAAAGAAAATGTTTCAACGTTTGCATGGTCAACTGCCGATATACCAGGAATAGATCCAAAAGTCACTTGTCACAAACTCAATGTCTATCTGACTTACAAACTAATTAAGAAAAAAAAAAGACGTAAACTCGGTCTAGAAAGAGCAAAAGCAGTAAACTACAAAGTTGAAAGCTTAACTCATGCAGGATCGATAATGGAGGTGAAATATCCAGAATAGCTTGCTAATCCCGTTGTCGTAAAGAAGAAAATAGAAAATGGAGAGTGTGCGTAGATTTCATAGATCTTAACAAAGCATGTCCAAAAGATCTTCCCTTTACCTCATATCGACCGACTCGTTGAGGCTACCAACGAAAATGAATTGCTCACCTTCTTAGATGCCTTCTCAGGGTATAATTAAATTAAGATGCATCTAGCAGACTGTGAAAAAATAGCATTCAAAATAGATCGCAGAACTTATTGTTATAAGGTAATGCCATTCGGATTAAAGAATACAAGAGCAACTTATCAACAGCTGGTCAATCGGATGTTCGCTCCAATGCTCGACGATACCATGAAAGTATATATCGATGATATACTGGTAAAATCCGCGCAAATTAGTGACCCACATCCGAGAATACTTTGAGATTATGAACAAGTATCAAATGAAACTCAACCCCGCCAAATGTACATTCGTAGTAACTTCGGGAGAATTCTTAGGCTACATTGTTACCAAGAGAGAAATCAAAGCTAATTCAAAATAAATCGACGCTATGATGAACTTGACAGCACCAAAGAACACAAGAGAAGTGCAACGGTTGACAGGATGGATAGTCGTGTTAAATCGTTTCATATCGAAGTCTATGGATAAATGTGTAACTCCCACTTTCTGTGGACCTACGGGTGATTCTGGATTGGTTTAAGGGAAGTGGATAAGTTAAGACAGAAATTTATAAAATCAGAGAGGTTTTGGAAATCCAAACGTACATGGGAAAGCAGTTCAGTATGTGAAAATTCAGCTAAGTATAAAAATTCGGACAAGTCCGTGAGTTTCGGACAGCATAGTCGGATTCAGACAAGTTGGTCGGATCTGGACATACGGAAGTCTCGACCGGATCGATTGCATGTTTACGGATTGTTCGGGCCTGGCTATTTGACCTTCGGACAAGGCTCCAAGTTTTTCGGACAAGGGTTGGTGTTCGGATAGGTTCGGTAATCCTTTGGACTGTGAGGGTCGATGTCCGGGCGAGTTAGGTCGAAGTATGGCTAGACCGCTCGGGAGCTGGTATGGCCGGATTGTACCACAGTCTTGGACACAGTTTTTTTTAAAGTGGAATTAGGCCCGGTCGAACCAAAGGGAGCTAGGGTTAGGGTTTCACGGCCCAAAACCTTATAAATACTAGCCTAAGTCGCTGAATCCAACCTAATTTCGTGAAAACCTCTAAGGAAAGACCTTATAAAGGTGTTTGCAAAGGCTTAAGGGCGATTTCGATCAGTTCTGTGCGAGAAAAAGGTTGATTGTGGTTGAGTTGGGCGAGTTCAGCGCAACAACAGTTGAACCAGCGTCAAGAGGTGTCAGAAAAGGCTAAGGCAAAGTTGAGTTTCGGGACCGTTGTGGTCATTCTGGGTTTGTTTTCGGGAAATAGATGGGATTAAGTCTTAGACAGGTTAGGATTGCTTGCTTGTCTGTGTATATTATGATTAATTGATTATTGTTTTCGTCCCAGAATATTACTTTGGCTGATTCGGGTGAATCTGGGTAGCTAAAACAGTTTTGGGCGAACTCTGTGCATGAATACTGATTTGTTCTATGACTTGATTGATTCTATTATTTGATTGTGTTTCTGGTTTGGCCTACTGGGACGGGATGACCGACTCACTAAGCAATTATGTTTCTTACCTAATCTGCGTGATTGTAGGTGATAATTCACCCAATTTTTGTGAAAGTTGCTAAGTAGGAGCGAGACCAAGGCGAGATGGTGGAAGGATGGAATAAGACTGGGATTATTGGGTCTAAATACATGTAATAAGCATTTTAGCCAAACAATTTTTGTACTAGAACCCCATTTATTGAAGTTTATACATTATTTTTGGGCTTATCAAACTGTCACAATCGAATTTGATCAAGTATAAAAGTGAACCACATATGACTAAGTGTTTGGCTCGCCCATGGCCAGACTTAACCTAATCTGGATATAAAAATCTCGGGTTAAGGTGTCACAAGTTGGTATCAAAGCATGGTCGGTTTTACGACAGTCTTTTATTGCATAAACTGGGTAGATGAATGAATCCATCCTCGTCACGCCAAGGTCTCGCAGTAAGTCTGACATGTGTTTTTGTGGCTATGAATAAAACTAAGTTAGTAAGGGGACTAACTTAGTGAATCTGGTCTCTGTAAATGTTGGGAATGAGTCTACTTCTCGAGTTGCTGCGGAAAGGTCTGAGGAAGAGGATGTCTGCAATGTTAAAAATTAGCAAAATGTTGAAAGAAGTGAGCAAATGGTGTCTTGTTCACAGCAGCTTCCTAACGTGAGTGCTGGTACTGAGAATCCAGTTGGTATGAATGACGTGTTTGCCTTGTTAACTCATGTCTTGGAATGACTGCCTGCTGTAGTGCTTGTTGCAGCTATGCCACCGCGGGTGATTCTGGTACCGGTGGAGAATGTGGTCGAGGAGGCTCAAGCTGTGGTTACTCAATCGTACCTACAAATGATGGATGATATGTAGAATTTGGGAACTACATTTTTCTCTGGTGGTGCCAAGCCGATTGAGGCAGATGAGTGGAGGAATCGGCTTGAGAGAAACTTTAGCTCTATCTGTTGCCCGGAAGAGTTTAAGTGTTACATTGTGGTCCACTACCGGGAAAGGGATGCGCATAACTGGTGGCAAGGAGTGTCGGATCGAATGGCTAATCCAAATTGGGAAACGTTCTGTAGGGAATTTTAGGCAAAGTACTTCCCGCCTAAAGTTTTTGATTGGCTAGAGGGAGCCTTTCTGGATCTTTCCACAGATCTATGTTTGTGAGGGAGTATGAAACTGAGTTGAACAACGTCAGGCGGTACTTAGTCAAGAGTTGGACAATGAAAATTTTTAGGTGCGTCGCTTCATGCATGGACTGCAGCTTGAGCTCCGGAATGTTTGCCAGGTGCAAAACTATAACTCGGTTGCTGAGTTAGTGGAAAAAACAGCGTAGTTGGAAAGTGGGCTGGAAGAAACCAAGTTGATGGGGGAAAAGAAACGAGTTCAGACTGCACCGTAGGTCTAATCCGGGAGTTGATCCGGGTAGCAGTACAAGAAAGTGGAAGAGAATGCATTGGTTAAACCAATGAATACAAGGTCTACGGAAAGGAGCACTCTGGAACGTGTCGGGTTGATTCTGGTGAGTGTTTCCGATGTGGTAGTATAGACCACAGGATTCAGGATTGCCCAAATGAGGACTTGAGGGAAAAAAATGTCCGAACCGATGGTGCCAAGGTGTGCTACAACTGTGGTGAAGCTGGACACATCAAAGTGAATTGTCCAAAACTGGTGTTGTCTTCAAGGAAACGGGCAAGTGAAGGATTGCCACCACCACCACCACCGCCAAAGAGGCAAGCATTGATGCCGAGAGCTTATTCGATGGTTGCAGATCCATCAGACCAGAACATTACACGCGCAATTACCAGTAAGTCATGTAAATTACCTTAGCATTTTCTTGGTGAACTTACTTGCTTGTGTTGCGTGAATTAGGGTCCTTAGCGTTCTAGAAGAATGTGTAGGAACCGTGAACATTGGTGGTGTGGCAACCCATGTACTGTTTGATTTCGGGGCGACACATTGTTTTGTGCACCCGATGATGGTTGGTGCAAGTGATTTTCAGAAAGAACCTGGAGTTAGTAGCGGGTTAGTTCGTGCAGCGGGCGGACATGTGATGGAAATTCTAGGGAAGATTCAGAATGTTCTTGTGCTTATAGAGGGACTAAACATGCCAGTTGATCTTGTGATCATCCAAGTGAAGTCTTATGACTTAATCTTGGGAATGGACTGGCTTTGGAAGTATAAGACACACTTAGACTGCCATCGTGGTCGAGTTGAGTTTGAGAATGGTGGGAAAAAGCTGGTGTCTCAGGAAATCTGACCCACTTCAGGAAGTTTAATCATCTCTGCTATCCAGGCAGTGGTCGAACAAGGGTGTGAAGCTTACTTGGCTATGATCCCTACTGTAGATGTTGCAACAAACACATAACTTAAGGACATTCCGGTGGTAAATGAGTTCGAGGATGTGTTCGCGGCAGTGACGAGTTTACCATCACCTCGGTTTGATTCTTTCATGATTGAGTTAGAACCCGGAACAACTCCGATCTCTAAGGCACCTTATCGTATGGCGCCTGCTGAGATGGCTGAGTTAAAGAAGCAGCTTAGCGAATTGATGGATAAGAGATTCATTTGACCGAGTAGCTCACCATGGGGCGCACCGGTGCTATTCGTTGAAAAGAAAGATGGCACATTATGGCTCTACATTGACTACCGTGGGTTGAACCGAGTAACTATAAAGAACAGGTACCCTCTCCCGCGAATAAACGAGTTGTTGGACCAACTCCAAGGTACTACCTAGTTCTCATAAATTGACTTGGCTTTGGGTTATCATCGAATCCTAATCGCGGAGCCAGACATTCGGAAAACGGCCTTCTGAAAAAGGTACGGACATTATGAGTTTTTGGTCATGCTATTTAGGCTGACTAATGCACTGGCTGCCTTCATAAAACTGATGAACTATGTGTTCAGAGAATTCTTGGACGAATTCGTGATCATCTTCATAGATGATATTCTGGTGTACTTTAAGTCTTCAGAACAGCATCAATGTCACTTAAGGACGGTTTTGGTAAAACTGAGAGAAAACAAGTTATTCGGTAAGCTAAGCAAGTGCAGCTTTTGGCAAAGGGAAATCAGATTCTTGGGTCATGTGGTCTCGAATAAGGGAGTGTCTGTGGATCCAGAAAAGATAAAGGCAATTACAGAATGGCCTAGACCCTTGAATGCATCGCAGATTAGAAGTTTTTTTGGGTTGGCTGGGTACTACCGACGGTTTTTTCAAAGGCTTTGCAAGGATGGCACAGCCAATGACTCAGCTTACTGGGAAGGATGTCCCTTTTAAATGGATCAAGGAGTGTGAAAAGAGCTTTTCAATGCTTAAGGATACGCTAACGAGTACTCCAGTTTTGGCCATGCCTGAGTCGAATGAGTCTTACGTGGTGTATATGGACGCATCACGAATGGGCTTGGGTTGCGTTTTGATGCAACATAGGAAGGTGATTGCTTAAGCATTATGATAGTTAAGGAAACATGAAGTGAATTACCCCACTCATGATCTAGAGTTGGCTGCAGGGGTTTTCGCCATTTGGTGATCCTACCTTTACGGTGGGAAGGTCCAAGTATTCATGGACATTAAGAGTTTGAAGTATATCTTCACTCAACCAGAACTGAATCTGAGGCAAAGACTATGGATGAAACTGATTGTGGACTATGATCTGGACATAGATTACCATCCAGGTAAAGCAAACTTAGTTGAGGATGCTCTAAGTTGGAAAAGGGTAGACGTGAACTCTGAAAAGGAACTATGAGGGCTGATTAGCATGGTTAGGATGTTGAGCCAATCTGCCTTAATAGTGGAAGAAGAACCTTTGGGTTTGGGTGTAGTAGATCAGGCAGATTTGTTGAGTAGAGTATGGGCTGCTCAAGAAAAGGATGAGAATATAAACAAGGTTGCAAAGAACGATAAAATCGAGTATCAGACTTCGAATAATGGAACGATTCTAGTCAATTGCCAAGTGTGTGTTCCAAATGATCAGGGATTACAGGAAGAAATCCTTAAGGAAGCACATCAGTCGAATTTTGTTATCCATCCAGGGTCAACGAAAATGTACCATAATCTGAAAAGGTACCATCATTGAGCTGGAATGAAATGCGATGTGGTTAAACGGGTATCTAAGTGCCCTACTTGCCAAGTAGTTAAGGCGGAACACCAAGTTTTGAGTGGACTGTTGCAGAGTCTACTTATCCCGGAATGGAAATGGGACATGATAACCATGGATTTCGTCACAAGATTGCCCATGTGTGATAAGAATGATGCAATCTGGGTAATAGTGGATTGACTGACCAAGTCTGCACACTTCATTGCGGTCAATAGAATGGACAAGGCTGAAAAGTTGGCTGAGATCTACGTAAGTGAGATAGTTCGGTTGCACGGAGCACGGACAAGCATTGTTTCGGACAGAGATGCTAAGTTCTGTTCAGTGCTTTGGAACGCGCTTTAGAATAAGTTAGGGACTAAGGTCCATACCAGTACGGCCTATCATTCGCAGACGGACGATCTAAATAATAGTTATCCAAACACTTGAGGACTTGTTGCGGACGAGTGTATTGGATTGGGGCGGTAAGTGGGAGGAGCACTTACTTTTAGCTGAGTTCGTGTATAACAATAGTTATCATGCAAGTATTGGAATGTCTTTGTACGAGGCAATGTATGGACTCAGGTGGGGGAGCAAAGCATCTATGGGCGTGATTTCATTGAGGATACAACAGAAAAGTTAAGGATTGTTAAGCTTAACTTGAAATAGGCCTCAGACAGACAATAGAGTTATGCGGATAAGAGAAGGAAAGAGCTTGGCTGACTTGGGTTAGTTAAGATAGAACTTTATAATAGAGTTATGCAGTTTTGCGCTTTCTGGCGGACCTTTGGGTGATTCTGGACTGGTTCAAAGGAAGTGGGTTAGTTAAGACAGAACTTTATAAAATCAGAGAGGTTTTGGTGTGAGGATGGTCGAGCTGGATCGACAAAGGCTGAGTTTCAGTCGAGAAACAGTAATGGGAATCCGAACGTACGTGGGAAAGCAGTTTAGAACGTGAAAATTCAGCTGAATATGGAAATTCGGACTAGTTTGTGAGTTTTGGACATCATGGTCGTATTCAGACATACAAACGTCCCGACCGGATCAGTCATGGTTCAGACATGTTTACGGATTATTTTGGCCAGGCTAGTCGACCTTTGGACAAGGCTCCGAGTTTTTTGGACAAGGATCGGTGTACGTACAGATTGGGTCAGCCTTCAAACAATAAGGGTTGATGTCCGGGCGAGTTAGGTCGAGGAATAGATAGACCGGTCAAGAGCTGGTACGGCAGGATTGTACCGCGGTCTAGGAATTAGAACCGGTCAAACCAAAGGGAGCTAGGGTTAGGGTTTCATGGCCCAAAACCTTATTAATACTAGCTTAAGCCGCCAATTCTAACATAATTTTGTGAAAAACTCTAAGGAAAGAACAGAAAAGTGTTTGTAAAGGCTTAAGGGCGATTTTGATCAGTTTTGTGCGAGAAAATACTTGATCGTGGTTGAGTTGGGCGAGTTCGGCGCAATCATAGTTGAACCAGCGTCAAGAGGTGTCCGAAATGGCTAAGGCAAAGGTGAGCTTCAGGACTGTTGTGGTTATTCTGGGATCTGTTTTGGAAAATATATGGGATTAAATCTTAGACAGGTTAGGATTGCTTGCTTGTCTGCATATTCTGACCGATTGATTACTTTTTTCGTCCCAGAATATTACTTTGGCTGATTCGGGTGAATCCAAGTAGCTAAGCAATTATGTTGTTTATCCAATCTACGTGATTGTAGGTGATGATTCACCCAATGTTCGTTAAAGTGGATAAGTAGGAGCGAGACTAAGGCGGGATGGTTAAAAGATGGAATATGACTGGGATCATTGGGTCTGGATACATGTGATAAGCATTTTAGCCAAACAATTGTTCTACTAGAACCCTATTTATTGAAGTTTATGCATTATTTTTGGGCTTATCAAATTGTCACAAACGAATTTGACTAAGTATAAAAGTGGAACCATATCTGACTAAGTGTTTAGCTCGCCCATGGCCATACTTAACCTAATCTGGACATAGAAATCTCGAGTTAGGGTGTCTTAAAATGCCTTCCATTTTATCAATTACCCCGAGGAAAAAATCATTTCGTTTGGGATGACAAGTGCGAAGACGCATTTAAACAACTCAAGGAATACCTCTCAACACCACCAGTCTTAGGTAAACCAAAAAATGAAGAGATTCTATATCTCTACGTATCGGTTTTTAGCTCGGCGGTAAGCGGAGTATTAGTCAAAGAAGGTCGTGAGGAGCGAAAACCGATTTTCTACATAAGTAAGGCTTTGCATGGAGCAGAAACAAGGTACTCGGCAGTGGAAAAGTTAGCATTGGCAGTCATCGTTTCCGCAAGAAAACTCAGACCCTATTTCAAGTCCCATTCAGTCACCGTACTCTCTAACCATCCACTCTACAAAATTCTACATAGTCCGAGCCAGTCAGGCAGAATGACTAAATAGGCGGTAGAATTAAGTGAATATGACATCAAATACAAAGGACGAACAAGTGCAAAACCTCAAGTGTTAGCGGATTTCCTAACCAAACTTCCACAAGAGTTCATCATGACAGAACCCAATAGTAACATCCATGCATGTTTAGAATTGCATAACTAAAAATATTCATACATATATTATAAAAGTTACATGTATTACGTTCGCTGAATGACATAAGTCATGTCCTACGAAGACGTATTATCCTCGGTAAACATTGTTTGGAAGACATTAACTTAAAATATACTTATAAAATATGGTAAGCCAATAGTAACATTCATACAAGTTTAGAATTGCATAACTAAAAATATTCATATAGGTTTAGAAGTTGCAGAATTAAAAATTACTTGTATTACGTCTGTTGAATGACATATATCATGTCCTACGAAGACAGAACCTTTCCCTCTGTTTTTCACGCGCCACTGTTCACCGTCACCTTCATTCACTACAAGAAAACATGACTTAACCCTACGGGAAATTTCCCATCAAAAATCCGTCGGAAAATAAACCGACGAGAACCGTTAAAACATGACCGATACCGTCAGTCATCGTTGGATAAAAACAGTTATTTTTTTATTTTTTATTGAATCGTTACTCCCGTCGGGTTTCGTCGGGAGTGGGCCCGACAAAAACCGACGGGAATTATGATTTAATAAAAATGGGAAATTACCAACTGATAGATGGGCGGCCCGACAACTAAAAGTGATAAGTGCGCACTATACTCAGATGGATGAAAAACTCTTACGACGAAGCACAACAGGTGCAATGTTAACATGCCTTAACAGTGACGAAGCGGAGAAAGTAATGTAAGAGGTTCATGAAGGAGCCGGTGAAAATCATTCGGGTGGACAATCTTTAACTCAAAAATTCGAAGACTCATATATTTTTGGCCAATAATGGTAGCAGACTACGAGAAGTTTACTGCAAGATGTGAGAAATGCCAACGTCATGCTCCCTTAATTCACGCGCCAACAAAATTCCTAAAATCGTGAGCCGTCCCTTACACTTTCATGATATGGGAAATATATATTTTCGGACCACTCCAAGCATCCCGTCATAAGTGGTTTCTACTAATTATGACGGACTATTTCACCAAATGGGTTGAAGTTGAGGCATACTCCAAGATACAGGATATTGATGTTCAAAAATTTGTTTGGAAAAACATAATATGACGACACGGGTTACCATATGAAATAGTCACAGATAATGTAACCCAATTCACTTTATCACGATTTGAAGGATTCTACGCCCGTTGGAACATTCGACTAAGCAAATCGACTCCCAGAAACCCCCAAGGAAATGAACATGCCAAGACAACAAACAAAACAATACTCGATGGCTTAAAAAAAGGCTAGAAGAAAAGAAGGGAATGTGGGCTGATGAGCTCGATGGAGTACTTTGGTCGCACAGAATAACTCCAAGCAGTTTGATGGGAAAAACCCCTTTCTCTCTTTCTTATGAAATGGAGGCTTAACGCCAGTTGAAGCAAGTATCCCTAGCCTCAGATGAACCATGCTTGTACAACATCTGGAGTTGAACGATGAGATGATATAAGATTGCATAGATGACCTTGAAGAACACCGTGAAAAAGCCCTCATGCGACTTCAAAATTACCAACAAATATCGGCCAAATATTACAACATGAAGGTGAAAGGATGGTATTTCGTTGAAGGAGATTTGGTTTTGAGGAAGGTATTCGAAAACACAGCGGAAGTAAACGAAGAAAAGTTAGGGCCAAACTGGGAAGGACCATACTTGGTCTTGAAGATCGTAACGCCAGGAGTTTACGAGTTGATGGCCTTGGAAGGCACGATGATACTGTGTTCATGGAACTACATCAACCTTAAGAGGTTCTATTATTAGTCTCCTTATCACATAAATGTTTCCACTTGTAAATAAACGACAAAAAAACAAGAGAACTACGATTCGGCTTGATCCCCATGGGGTACGTAGGCAGTCTCTCAGGAGGCACAACTACTTCTTCTCATAAATAAATTCTTTATAATGTGAACTACGATCTGGCTTGATCCCTACAGGGTACGTAGGCAACCTCTCTGGAGGAGCATCTACTTTAATAAAATTATCAATTATTTTCCAACCACCGAAATTAATGTAAAAAATCTTGTCAAGCATTACTTGCAAGCTTTCTCAACAATTTATGTTTTAAGGGAAGACCCCTCAAAACGAAATCTGATGCGGTCATCTCCCATTTTCCGTCCAAGGAAAAAATCTTGGCAAGCGTTGCTTGCAAGCTGTCTCAGCTATTTTAACTTTGCTAGGGGCATCTCCGAATTTTCATAAAAATTCTAAAGTATCTTTCCAAGTGTTACATGCAAATGTCTCCACAATTTCAATTTTAAGGGGAAACCCCTCAAAACGAAATATTTGTTGGGGCAATCTCCGATTTTCCATTTAAGGAAACAAATCTTGCCAATATTTGCTTGCAAGCAGTCGCAGTAACTTCAGTTTTATGGGAAAATCCCTCAAAATGAAATATGTTGCGACCATCTCCAATTTTCCGTCTAAGGAAAAAACCTTGCCAAGTGTTGCTTGTAAGTTGTCCCGACATTTTTAAGGAAAAACCTTTAAATCGCACATTGTCGGGACCTCCGCTAATCTATGTTTCTAAAATGAAGGGAGAAAGCAAAAGGCTTTACTCACAAGTTAACACCGGATCCAAGTTTATAAGCAACCATTTCACAAATAAAGGTGAAGAGAAAAGAGATAAAATAGACGAAAGAGAAGAAAAATACTCGAACTTTGATAAGTCTAACAACACAACAATAAAGCAATGATTATCCAAAGATATCCACAAAACAAGGTTTAAACCCCGAACAAATACATCCAACAAAGAATAGGAGAAGCGAAAAACACTAAGTAAAACTAAGACTTTGGAGCAGTCTTCAACGCAGAGGCTTCCTCCGGAGAAAGAATGCTGATGTTCGAATCATGCTGTCCAAACGTGGATGTGTCTGAGGATAGGGGTCAAGGGGGAATTCTAGATGTGAACACTTGAAGAGAACCGTCTTCAGAGATAGGCGGGAAAGAGAAAGCACTACAGTCAGGAACCGTAATACCTGCATATTTGTATTCTTCATAGAAAGTCTTGTAATCTTCTCACATACGCGATTCAAGAGTTTCGGAAACATCAGTTTCCGATTTTTTGAGCAAAATAGAAAGCCGGAGTCCGGATCAGAGATTTGAAACAAACCGCAATCAAGAATCAAAAGATGCAAAACAAAGAAGAACCTGAGCATTGGAAGAAAATCCACAATTCTTTGACATGATTCATTTTCGCATAGAGACCCTGAACCTTAGTTTCCTTGTCAAGATATTTCTTCAATTTTTCTAAGCTGAGAAGACACCTGGGCCGTCACCACCATTATCCCATCCTCCTTTTCTTTTAAAATGTGAGTTTTCTCCAATTCAGCGGACGTTTTGAATCCATTAAGTTCTCCCTCTGCTTGTTTCGTCCGCGAATGCATATTTCCTAGAGCAACTTCCTTTTGAAAGAGCAGTCTCCAAAGCTAACATCTTTTCCTTGAGAGCAACCAACTTGCCTAAATACTGATCCCGGATAAGCACAAGGTCCTCTTTTTGGACTTTGAGATCCTCCAAATCCGCCAATCTACGCTCATACACTTTGGCCAAAACATTAACATAACCCTTATCCCGCGAAAATACAATAAAAGATGGATAAGAAACTGAAAATTTTATAATTTTGTTATTTTTCTAAGGAAAACCTATCGTACTTACCTGAAAAGCGTGAAAGGAGTACGACTTATACACATCCATCTCGGAAATCTTTTTCACAGGTGGAAGAACGTCTTTAATATGCCTGTTGATGTAAGCAATGGCATCATGGTCCTTGACGACGGAAGATGATTTATCCAAATGAATGAAATGGATATAATGATCATAAGAGGAAAAAGCCCGATGTTTCTTTGACAAAGTAGGTGATGGATTATCTTGTCCTCTTTTCTCCCCAACATTTCCTACAAATTTCAGAACAGTTTCCTGCAAGGAATCATAACCATAAGATTTTCTCAACACAACAATTCAAAGAGCAAAATTCATGGCGAATATAAGACAGGAAATAAGAAACCGGTCTTAACGTTAATAACGACCTTGGACGATTTTGAAGCAACCTCTTTTGCCCCCAACAAAGTTTCGACTTCTTGAGGCGTAATAATAAGAGTGGTAGAAAGAGGTGTAATCACATCAATAGAAGTATGCATGCGACGAACTACCGCAACGGATGTAGGGGTACAAGAAGCAGACCGCAAAGATTCACCTCCAATCGGATCAACATGAGTATTGTTGCTAGAAGTATCAACCACTTTTGCATTTCCCTTGTCTCCACTTTGAATAAGAGCAAGATCCTTTGTAAGACTCGACATATAACTCGGAGTATCTTCAAAGTCTCCCATTTTTTTACAAGAGGCTGTCAAAAATCCAAAACTCAGAAACCATCTACCAGAAGAAGTCAGAATAAAAAAAAGAAAACATACTGGACCTGAAATGATTAGAGGAATATCTTACTTTCTACACTACTTTAAAAGACTAGTCCACGAAACCAACTCAATCTCCTTAAATTCATGATAATTGGCAAGGTTCTCAGGAGATAAATCTAGGGAGAGATGATGACGAACTGCAAAAAACATTGAAATAAGCAAAGTTAAACGACTTCAAAATCACCAAAAGAAGACAAAAAACAGCAAACCACTACCTAAATTAGGAGACCACGAAGTCCTAAAATCAGCATTAACATCAGGAACAGAGGCTTCATTAATCTCAACAAAGCAATAACGGTCTTTCCAATTAGTCAATTTGGACGGTTTGTCACTCAGAACAATACAATGAGGTCTCATAGTCGCAAAGAAAGTCCCATCAAAAGTCTTGCTTTCCATAATCGTAGTCATAGCCTCGAAAAGATCGCAATCCACATCGCAAAACCAATGTAGCACCGATCACAAGCAAAGCAACCATATTACAGATAGTAGGCGGAGTAAGATGAGATATAGTAATCTGACGTCTCCTGCAATACTCGATAAGAAGACTTGGCAAAAGAAACCAAAGATCACACTTTAGAAAGTAGTCCTCATGCAAACATAAATATCCATAACGAGGTTCCCATGGACAACGATGCATAGCCCTCGAAACTCTAAGCAGACGCTTGTAGAAGTGGAAAACTGGGTAATCGCTTTCACTTCAGCGGATATCATATGGAAAAAGGGAATACCGAGACCATCTTCCCAATAACGTGGAATTTTCCCATCCACCAATGGAATCAACACTTCTTCATCAATGCGAGGCTTCCGCTTACGAACTGATTTATCCTATCCTTTGAATATATTAAATTTCCCCGCTCTCGCTAACAGATAAGCAGAATCATGAGCCATTCGAGATCGTTTTCTACCTTTACCAACGCCAGCTGGAACTAGACGCGGAGTTGTTTTCAGAGGAAGAGTGCGCTTAACAACGGCAGAATCGCCAGGGTGAGATATAACATCAATCTCAATATCCGTCGATCTGGAACTTGATGACGAACTAGAACCGGATGACAATGAGGAACTACCCCCACTAGATCTCGACGAACTCGACTGTTCAGACATATCAACCCTCTGAAAAATCTAGGAGCAAAAAAAAAAGGGCGTTAATTCTCAAAGACCATCTGAAAAATGAGAAAAGACAAGGACATGCTAGAAAGCCTACCCCGAAATAGGATGTACGGAATAATCGATATAGTGAAGATAGAATAACTAAGTCTCGAAGATACCAGAGCGAACCCGCAATCTAATCAAGGGATTCTCGAAGAATCGGGTCAATGAATGAAGGAGGACATAATTTACCAAGGCAATAAGTTAACATGGTCTATGATATCCCCGTTTAAAATCTAGTAAAAATAACGGTACAACGAGTTAATTACCTAAAGGAACAAGGCCTAATCTGTAACCGAGAGAACCGAAGCTCACTAGGCACCAATGGAACTAGAAGGTAAATGCTGAACATATCAAAAGCTTGTCTTGTCAAACTCAAATTAACTTTGGGCCTACAAAGATAAAAGAAAAACAGGTTTAAGAAGAGGCAATATCAAAGAAAAATCTAGACACAAAAGATGAATTGAGCCCGTAAATGACTAGTCGAGCCCGTAGTAAAGGCCGAGCTGGATCAAATTGTACAAGAAAAGAACAACGGTCCTGAAGACATAACTAACCCGTAAGAAGTCGCAAGACGATGAACCCTCTGATTCCGCTCTGACCTCGCCAAAGAAGCGTGTCGAGCCGCTCATGGAAATAAGTCAGAAGGACTGCTGAACCCGTAAAAGGAGAAGTTCACTGCACCCATCACTTGCACCAAACTCTTAAGAAAATCAAGCCAAATTCAATCAAATAACAAATCTAGGTAACTTAGATTCTGAGAATCAATTTCAAAAAGCGTTACCAAGAAAATTGCTAAACTACGAAGGAATGCAAGATTAATTTGCCGAGTAATGGAGAAATGATGTTTGTCAAAAGCGAATAGTCAAGAACCTACAAAGACAAAGGGTAATTTGTCTTAGAGATTTTGAAGAAATGATAAGGCCAAAAGACGAGCCGAACCCGTGAAGATAGAATTAAATTTCAAGAAGCAATAAAGTTAGTCATTTTCTAAGAAGGAAGCCAACTTCGAATAGCCAATATCAAAATAAAAAATGTATCACAATGAATCCGTTTCATGATTACCACACATTCACCACAGAAAAACAAAGTCCGAATCTGAATTTAAAGACGAGATTTTATTTGAAACTAATGAAAAAAGAGCAATAAATTAAAGAGAAAAAGGATAAAAGAAGAATGAACAAAAGATGAAACATGTCTATAAACAATAAGCCGAACCGGATTGTGAATAAGAACACTCAACTCCAACACGAGAAGCAAAGAACAAGATAAAATTAGAGACCATATTTTACTGGAGAATCCGAAAATACATCACTGAACCCGTTCACTAGCAAAGAAAAAGAAGATGAATTCAAAGGAAGAACTAAAACTTGTGAAAAAGAGAAACTCAACAAGCCGCATCCGAAGAATTATTGCCGAAACCGTTGAAGCACCACCGGTTCAGCCACTTCGCCGCCAACTCGCCGAAGAAAGAAGCAAAGAGAGGAGGAACACTGAATCCGTTCTACAAACCGAACCCGTTCACATCTATGAGCCGAACCCGTCAAGCCAAGTTTGATGAATGTTAAATCAGAAACACCAAAGAGAAGAAATGGAAATGCCAAGCCGAACCCATCACCTCGCGAAGCCGAACCTGTCGCCTGGGCCGAGCCGAACCCGTCACCTCGCCGAGTCCACTGAGTATTAACAAATCGCTGAGCCGCCACCAATAGAGAAGGAGCAGACAACTCATTTGGTGAAGAATGTGATAGAGTAAGAGGGAGTCATTTTACAGTAGGGTAAAATAATGAGAGGCCTTATTTTGTCTCAAGATAATGGGCCAAAACAGAGAAGGCCCAAAAAAAGGGATTATAAAGGTCCATCAAGATTTATAAAAAATAAAATAATAAAAATAAGAAGAAAGAAACCTGAAGCTAAGAAGGAAAATCGAATTTTAAAGTCGACCTGAATTATTATGTGGGATGTCTTGAGAACCTGGAATTCAAAGACCTTATCTCGGTCATTGAACTGGGGTGACAATTGTTGGAGGTGGGCTTTGCCCCTAAAGTCCATCATTATAATTCAATTCGGCTACTTTAAAAGAAAGAGTATTCTCGGCCCAATAAGAGGAAGTCTAGAAGCTCCAAGGAATATTCCATAATTTCACAGGAAATTCCCTAAAAAGCCAGGATAAGATTTTAAATTGATAAGGATAAATTTGAAATCTTATCAAGAACGAAGAAAAGTTTAGATCTGTAAATAAGGGTTCATTTTAAGAGGGAGATCCATCTTTTGCACTCATAAAATTCGGAGCTACCGAAGAGAAGAGAACAGAGCGAGAACAACAGAGTGAAGCAGATTTCCAGTCTAGACAATTTTAAGGATTATTCTTAATAATCTATGTTGTATTCATCTAACAAACATATTCAATAAACAAGAAATTTGACTCATGATAATACAAATTCTTACTGTGCTAACTCCGGTTAGAACACTCATGTAGTAAAGAAAAATCAACTCCTTGATGTTAGGTTCATGTACCAAAAAAATCAAATATGAAACTGAGAAGGCGAGAACTAAATAGGTATCCAAAAAGCTAAATTACAATTAAACACTTTAAATTAAATTATTTTACATATAAGATAGTATTTTTATTTTTATTTTTATTAACTAAACTAGAATAATTAATATTTGTCAATTCAGTGATAGACTTATGTACAAGTTGAAAAAGTAAAAAAAAAAAGAAGTTTCAATAGAATACGTTTAAATGTATAAAATAAACATGAATACAAATGATTTCTTTTATTCATTTATTTTTGGTCAAATTATAACAATGAATAAAAATGATTAAAAAACAAAAATTCCTCAACATTCCACTAATATATAACTGGTAACAAAAGTGGAATGGAAAAATTGTTGTGGAATTTGTTACCAGTTAGGCCCATTACGTTATAAATATATTGTGAATGCCCATTATATACCCACTAGACATTAGACCCAATAGTAATTAGGGTTAAATCTTATTCTTGTATAGCTATATATATATATATATATAACTCTCTATATGAATAACACACAACTCAAATTTATTCACAACACGTTACTAGCACGAAACCCTAGCCGTCTGAGTAAACCATAAAACCCTAACCGCAGATCTAGATCCATGTACGTATAAGTTTTCATAATCATTAGATCTGGCTTTGGTTTCTCTTTGTTATTCATCAAACATAAAGTTATAGATTCTTATAGTTGAATTGTATTGATGAATCTTTAATATAATTAAACTTATTGATGAATCGTTTAAATATTTTCTTTATTATGTTATTGTTTGTTTGATCAATTGAGTTATAAGATCTAGGGTTTCTTTCTAAAATAATCCATTGACTAAAGTCAATGGGTTAAATAACCTTCAACTTTCTCTCTCCAAAACTATTTGCAAATTACCCTTACTTCTTCACATAATATCCAAAATACCATTACTTTTATGATTTTTTTTTCAGCAAAAATCAAAATGACTAAAATATTAATAGAAACTTCAATATTCACGAAAATGTCATTCTTCTTCAATTCTTCCAACCACCATTACCAACCAAAACAAAGCTCTTAATGGTAGTTTATCTCTCCATTTTCAATCTCTTATGCTTCTCCCAACCTTCAACCACATTATCTCATATTCTCTCTTCATTTCTACCCAAAAAACTCCCTAATTTTCATTTTACCATTTCAAAATTCTTAAAGCTTACGTTTTTTGGTCCATTTAAGGAGTATAATTAACGAGTAACGGTTTAGTTCCACAATCCGGGCGTTTAAATAAGGTAACTATAATCACTAACTCATATTTAGCTATTTTTTGCATAATTCGGAAATTTGCAGAGTAGACTTCAGGTGAAATCTCCACCCATAGTATACTTCACCTGAAGTCTCCAAGTCAATGCAGAGGTTAGCTTTGCATTTGAATATTTTCTAGATTTGGAAAAGAGACTTCAGCTAAAGTCTTCTCATTCTTGTTTGGAAAAAAAAAATAGACAGAGACTTCAACTGAAGTCTACTGAATTCTGAGTCAGTTTTGCAATTGACTGAAAATTAGACTTTTAAGTAGACTTCATTTTCAGTCTTCATGAAAAGAGGAGACTTCGAACGAAGTCTACTATGTGTAAAGGGGTTATTTTTGTAGTTGACCAACATTAGAGTTTGTTTGACAAAAAATCTGGAAATTAATTTGAAATCGCAGACATCATGTGAAGTCTTCCGAAACTCGGAAGACTCTAACAGAAATCTCCGTTAGATACTCATTAATGGGTCCTACATATAATTTTTGTGAAAAAAAATAAAAATAAAAATATTAATTAAATATTGTAGACTTCTCTTGAAGTCTCCATCATTTTCTTTGGAGACTACAGTTGAAGTCTGCACTGTTGGAGACTTCCCCAGAAGACTTCTGCATTAAAAGTCAAAGTTAGTCAATTGCAAAAGTAACCTCTGTTTTATAGTGCAGACTTCACATGAAGTCTGCGGAATTACGTGGAGACTTCTAATTTCAAATGAACCCTAGGAGACTTCATTTGAAGTTTCCTTGTAAAAATTATTATCTTGGGCAATTACAAATGTAACCTCTAAAACTGGAGACTTCTCCGGCAGTCTTCTACCTGAAAGTCAACATTTAGTCAAATGCAAAAATAACCTTCGGAGACTTCTATAGAAGTCTGCTTTGGTGCTCGTAGACTTCATATGATGTCTCCGTAGTTTCAAAGCAGACTTCGGGTGAAGTCTTTGAAGATAAAGAGTAGACTTCATATGAAGTATGCTAGTTTAATTTTGTTAAAAATGTATTTAAAGTATGTTTAAATTTTTCTTGTATTTTTTTTGTATTTTTCCAATGTATGTTTGATACTTTATTTGTTTCTCTACAAGTTTAACATGGTTATATACTATAGTTAAGTCTGTGTAAATTTAAAAGATATTATAGGTAGTTAGCTCATTTAAAGTAGACTTCAGCTGGCTGTGTGATTTTCTTTGTAAACTTGAAGTATGTGTCGATGTATAGACTTATGGTGAAGTCTCCTATGTCTCAAAAAGAATTGTGTATAATTTTTTTTGTAAGTACACTATAATCATGTCGTTGACAAAATTTGTAACTATTTTAGTGGGTTTCTAGAGGTTAAAAAGCTTTCATGTTGAGACAAAGTTTGTCGCATATGACTTTGAATCTCCATTGAATCTATCACTACCAAACTAGCACACTCACTTTTGTCAAGGAAAACGAAGATTAAAGATTTGGTTTTTATGATTACAACCCTTAATTTTCTTAACATAATCAAGAAGACTATAACGTTGCCATAGATTACAACATAAATAATTTTATTGAGGTTAAAATCATAGTCTTATAACATTTATTTTTCCTCACTAGCTTCTAACTTCTTCGTAAGATGCCTTGTTCAGCTTCAACGACAAGCTCATTTCCAAGAATTTCATTCACTTCTTCGATCAGCTTTAGAACCTGAGAAGTCATAAAATAATAGTAATCAACATTGACAGTAATTGTGAATAAAATGACAGCAACTTTTAAGTAAGCAATTAATAATGCAATCGTATTGTGGAATCCGCTGCACAACCACCTTATACCGAACATGATTGATATCAATGAGAAACATCACTACATCAGTAAGAAAATAATGAGTCTCTTTCAGAAGTCTCCATAGAAGTCGTCTTAAAAGTCTCCTTAGAATTCTCCTTAGAAGTCTCTTTAGAAGTCTCCTTAGAAGACTTCACCAGAAGTCTCCACCCAAAGTCTCCTGAGAAGTCTCCTTAGAGTCTCCACCAGAAGACTCCACAAGAAGTCTCCTCTAAACCCTAAGTTATAAACCAATTTTAATTTTTTACAATTGTTGGTTAATTTTGGTTAACCTTAAACCAAATATAATTTTCGAATTCGAAGAGTTCAATTGAAGTCTTCTCTTGGAATTAGAAGACTTCAAATGAAGTCTCCTCTAAACCCTAAATTATAAATCATAAATTCTAGACCGCAAATATTTTCTCTAAAATACGAAAATATTTAAATGTTTATTATTACATTTTGTTGTCAAAGTTATAAGCATATAACAATTATTATTATTTTTAAAAAAATTTACTTCAAGTCTTCTCACTCACGTAAGTTGTAGACTTCAAGTGAAGTATTCTTTAACTCCTATACTCTAAACCCTAAATTTTGAATTTTGTATCATAAATTCTACACCACAAATGGAATATTTTCCCAAATGTTAGACCTAATTCTTATAATTTGTCGATATATGTACAATTTACCTCATTTATTCAATTTCTACGTTTCGAATGCAAAATTTAACAAATCCCATATGATTACTATATCTTATTTCCTTAGACCCTAAACCATGACATATTTTGTTTATGATAAACTTTGTAGTGTGATATTCCTTTAGTTTAGTTGACCATATTTTTGTGAAATTTTAATTTGAATACATCATATTAGTTTATTTTTTGATTTTGTAATAAAAATTATAAGAATATAATCATAATTACTATTTTAATTTTAAAATAAATATTTAATTAAAGAGGAGAATTCAGAAGAAGTCTTCTCCTAAAATTAGTAGACTTCAAATGAAGTTTTCTTTGCGGAGACTTCACCTGAAATCTTCAATATCTATTTGAGGTATAAAGGTAATTGCGTTTCCTAGTTTTTTGTTTGGTCATTAAGGGTAGAATTATAAATTCACTACTTTTGTGGGTTACTTTTCGAGAAAAAATCAAACGGGATATATTTTTGCATTAAAAATGAAATTTTGGTATATTTTTGTCATTTTCTCAAAGATCTAATCACTATGCTTTGTATAATCGACTTTAATAAAGGATTTAGTTAATAATTGTGACTAGTCGTTGTTAATTTAATTCTTGCTATTGCTTATAATTTTTAGGTGATAAATCAATTGTATATCATGTCAATTCTAAATTATTATCTACCATCATAGTATTAATATTTGTAGTACGTAAGTTCCTTCTTTTTCATAATTGATTTCATAATGAGTTGTTTTTATTTGATTATAGCATCAGTTAATAATTAATCGTTTGATTATAAATAGCAATTGTGCATGATGATCCATCATGTAAATATGGCTAATTCGATGGTGTCGTTATGTGTTAATAAAGTATTAAAATATATTAGTTGTATTTCTTTCTTATTGGTGTATTTTTCGTGTTTTATTTATTATAATCCACTTAGTAAATTATATATTCGGCCATTAGATTTTGAATGAATGTCATCGTTTGTTTTTATATATATAATTTGATCATATATTCCTCATAATCGAATTGATTTGATAAAACCTTTGATACGTGGGTTTTAATTAATATTTTGTTGTTTCGTTTATCAATTATGATTCACTATCTATTTAGATATATTAGTTTGTTTGATATGTCTTTTAAACTAAGATCGTAATTATTTATATAATATAATTTAAAGTTAATTTTCTGTTTCTTTAAATCGATTTTATAAATTTATAGAGATTTTTAGATTTCATATTGCTTTAATGTTTATTCGATAAATTTGATGGTTAAGAATTATTTTGATATAGTCTAAATAATTTTAAGAAAAGTTATAATTTTATTTAAATTGTTATGTGATTGAAATTTTGTATATTTTATCATGAAAATTGTTTTATTTAAAATTTTGAAAAGGTTTTAGATTTTCATAAAGTTAAATTGGAATTTTGTGCATATTTAAAAGATAAACGTTGGTACAATTATTTCAAAATTTTCTTTTCTTTAATCATATTTCATATTATCAGAATGTCTCACAAAACTTGAATTTGCGGTACTTGATATCACTGGAAAAAAACTACTTGTCTTGGGTGTTGGATGTTGAAATGTATCTTGATGCAAATGAACTTGGTGATGCAATCAAAGATGGAAATAAAATATCAAGTCAGCTCAAGGCAAAAGCTATGATTTTTTCGCCATCACCCCCACGAAGATCTCAAAATGGAATATATGACCGTGAAAGATCCACAAATGCTTTGGAGCAATCTAAAAGAAAGGTATGATCACCTAGAAAACAGTGATTTTACCTAAAGCTCGTTATGAGTGGATACAATACTACAAGACTTTAAGTTTGTAGCTGAATATAACTCAGCATTGTTCAGAATTACCTTCACACTGATATTATATGGAAAGAATATCACTGATGCAGAGATGTTAGAGAAAACATACTCTACTTTTCACGCAAATAATATTATCCTGCAGAGGCAATATAGTGAAAAAGAATTAAAAAGGTATTCTGAACTTATTTTATGTTTACTTGTGGCTGAGCAAAATAATGAGCTATTGATGAAAAATCATGAATCACGTCCTACTTGTTCTGCTCCATTCCCTGAAGCGAATGTGACATCACATAATTGGAAAGAACAAGACTATGCGAATAACAATGGCCGAAGAAATGGCTATAGACGTGATCATGGTCGTGGCCATGGCGCGGTCGTGGACAACGATATAAATATGGTCGTCGAGATTATAGAGTTTTTTTTAAGAACTCTCATTTTCACAAAAAATGGGAAGATAATGATGGTAACAAACAAGAAAAAGCAATGAATGAGAATACAAAAACTATTTCTTACCGCTGTGGAGGAAAAGATCATTGGCCCCACACATGTCGTACACCGAAACATCTTGTTGAGCTCTATCAACAGTCTTTGAAACAAAAAGGAAAGAAAGTGGAAACAAATCATGTGTACGAAGATGGCGAAGATGATTATGGTGATACAACTCACCTAGAGGCCGCTGATTTTAATGCCCCGGAATGGCACAAGTGATTTTACTTTGATATATGACTATTTATAGAATTGCTATTAGTTTCTTGGTTTTTATTTCATGCATTGGTTTTATTTTATTTTTGCATTTGATTTTACGTGTTCTATTTGAGATGCTTATTTTATTTGAATTATTTCTTGAATTATTTTTATTTGATTATAGTTTCAATTATTTATCTGAAATTTATGAATACTCCCAATATTTTTAATGTGAGATTAAATTCAAAATGGATAAACCTAGTTCTATCATCTCGAGGGAGAAAATTAGATAATCTCATTCTAATCTAAGAAAAGCATTGAGTTGATTACATATGCTTCTCCTCAATATATAATTTATAAATCATTGAAAATCTCATTGATGTTTGGCATAGCCAGTTAAGCCATTTTCGGCTTAAACAATGATGCGAAAAATAATCAAATGTTTATCTAGACATTCACAGAAGAACCAAAAGATTCTTCTGAATAATTTAATGTTTGTTAAGAAGAGAAGTTCATAATAACTTCCACCAGCTAAGCAATTTTTGGGTACGTATACAAAGAAATATTGTGGACTGATCACCCACTATATATTCTTGTTATCGACTTACAATCTAAAGTTTGTAAGAGTATTTGGTTAATTGGTAATGCTGGTTAAATACATGTATAAATTCTTAATGACTACTGAATGTCCATTAATTCACATCAAGCCAACATATAATATGTTACCCCCATTATTATTGGTTTTGGGTCAGAAACCATATATATTTCATCTGAATTTTTATGGATATGAAGTTAATCCACTACAGTGATATATGATAGCATCTCAAAAGAGATTTGAAATATATGTTGGATATGAGACTCCCTTAATATTTGAATTTCTTGAACTATAAATAAGAGATTTGATAACTGTTATTTCAGTGAGTCAGTCTTTCCAGCATTACGGGGAGAAAATATAAAGTTGGAAAATAATATAATGAAAGGAATTACCTTTGATTCTCGTATTTCAAAGTTTAAAAGATAATTTATTAAAAGAAATAATCAAATATACGGACCTAAAGAAAGTGACAAAGTCACATATTCCAACAATGCTTCAATAAAATTGATGTCCAATAACGACAATATCAACTGCAATAAGAGTCTAAAGATCACATAAAGTGTGATAGATTTATTGGTTCTACATATAAGAATACTCGATTAAGAAAAAAGAGCATATTTTACAATGGCAATATCGAGGAAGAAAAAGTCTCTGAAAGGTCTCCAGAAGAGACATTAGACATGACAAAGAATGAAATTCAGGTACCTGGTTGTGAGTATGATTTCAACTAGTTCTCATGTCTTGAATAAAATAGAACCAAAAAGCATATCGACGTCGTTAATATTTTTGCATCAAACAAAGCAGTTGATTATATATGAAACTCGAGGAGCATGTACCGCAGTATATGAAAGAGTGTACAATAAGAGATGGTCGACCAAACTAGAAAGAAGCAGTAAATACAAGAATCTCTTACTAAGAGAAAAAGTATTTGAACTAGTAGTCCATACACTTGAAAGTGTAAAACCAATAGGTCATATATGAGCCTTTGTGCAATTGTGAGAATTGTGAAATTATGAGATAAATCACATTAACTGCACAAGAATTATCACAAAGACTTGAAATTGATTAATCTGAAACATATTTTCCTATGGTGGATGAAACTATTTTCATATATTTTATAAGTCTGACAATAAGAGAGAGAATCGATTTAGTCTTAATATATTTATATAGACCACTAGATGATGACATTTATATGAAAGTATTTAAAGGATTTAAACTGCTAAAAGCAGAAGATTCTAGTTCTCAAGAACCTTATTGCATACAAATTGAAGTGATCTTCATATATATATATATATATATATATAGTATAATTGTTTTTGATGCAGGATACTTATCTAATTCCTATAATGGTATATCACATATATGATATGTGTTCACATGTCGTAATGAGTTGTTATTTTGTTTAACTTCCACTTTCAAGAGGCTAGTTCACCATGTTAGATGTTATTATCTCAAATATCTTAAGTCATGTACTCATTAGGGGGAGTAGATGCGCGCTGCACTCTTTTTCTATTAACCATGGTTTTGTTCCACTGGATTTTCTTGGTAAGGTTTTTAACGAGGCATCATCTTAAGCGCATTAGGGATATTTTTCTAATGAACATCCAAGGGGAGTATTATAAATATATTATAGATGCCCATTATAGGCCCACTAGACATAAGGTCCAATAGTAATTAGGGTTAAACCTAATTATCAGATTTATATAGAGTAATTTTGTAGAATGCCTTTTTGACATGCCCCTTCTCAAAAAATATTTCATCATGCCTATTTTTCTCTCCCACTTTCTAAAGGAAAGGGTACTTTTTGAGAAGGAGCATGTCAAGCAACTATTCGGTTCTTGGTTCTATACCTATTCGGTTTTGGTTGTTTTAGTTCTTAAATTTAGGAATCGTTCGGTTATCTAGCTAGTTCCAGTTCGGTTCCGTTCTTTGTATTTCGAGTAGGTTCAGTTCAGTATTTTGGTTTCGGTTATCATGCCCAGACCTAGATGTAACTATGCCCTCAGACTTGCCCATACCACCATAAATTTTATTTTTATTTAATCTTATTATTCATTTAATGGCTATATTCAAAAAATGCCCCATATTGCAAATTTATTTTTCTCGATTTCTAAATCAAATGGTACCCTTTGAATATGGACATGTTGAAAAGAGCATTTTTGAAATTCCCAATTTAAGCAAGTGGCATGTGGTAAGTCCACTAAAGGCATACGCACTTGCACATCCTAGGATCGAGTCCCACCACCTACACGACATAAGACCTTGGCTAATAGGCTAGCCAGTTGTAGTCCAATATTGACAAAAAAAAAGAAAAAGAAATTCCCCATTTAATTAATAAGATAACAGGTGCTCGTAGTGTTATACGCAGCTTTAAAGATTTATTTTTTGCGAAAAAACTTTAGAGTTGCATATAGCAAGAGATGAAAAAACTTTATATTTGTCACAATATAAAATTTTAATGAATATATAATAAATATCTTTTTGGAAAAAACTACTGCTATGTATCTTATTTTTGACTTATGTTGTGCTTAAAACATCTGCGTATATATAATCCATATTTCTTAGCAAAAAAAAATAAAGTGATTGATTGTGGCAAAGCAGCTAGATAAATCAAATTGAAATATTATCCGACAAGCCCTAATCTATAAAACAGGTATGGATACATATATAAGAAATTATAATTAATGATTTGAATGATAGCGATTTTGAGGATATCGTAATGATATACAAAAGTGAAATTAAGGCTACATAGAATGAAATTGTTATCCAATCACCTGGTGATTGCTTCCAAGTTATCATAGCTTTATCTATAATTAAGCTTTAAGAAAAACCATGATAACTTGGGAGGAAATTACAAAGTAATTGAAGCCAAGAATGGTGTAGTTGAGATAGATTGCATTTATTGAGATGTATATTTGATGTAATTGAATGGAGAAGGAGAATGATGGAAGTTGCAGTTTGTATAGCTAAGCTATATAAAGAGAGCTTGAATGGGTGTCACATAAAGGACATGAAAGAGAGTTTTATTTTTTAAAGAATACTTCTGTTACGAAATATGCTTTTAGAGTCTTTGCATATACGTCATAATTATTTGGGCTTGTAAGGCTTTCTTATAAAGACCCATTTATTTTAGTAAACTTTTTTCTTAAATAAGTCCAATCTTATGTATGGAAGAATTTACTTAACCGAAATAATAACAAGTAACATAAACTTCTACTTTCCGATTCTTTTTATCAAATTATAAGTTTGTGTGAACAAATTATTAAAATTACAAACACCCTCTCTATAAAGAGAAACTATATACTGAAAATAATATACAGATTTTCTCAGTAATACTAAATAATTAATGAGTTCTTACACCAATTAACAAAAAATGATAATAATCAGTTTGATTAATTGTTTTCCGTATCTCGAATAATTGTTTCGTCGTCGTTGGGACCACTAATTCTCTCTCTTCACAAATCTTAATGAGCTGGATTCAAAGCTAATGGATCTTGTATTGCTTGATTTTATGGGCTAGTTTATAGTGGCTAGACTTTGTATTGTGCTGGGCCTGACTTTTTGTTTCCTCTTTACAGGAAAACCCATTTCCAACCAAAAAAAAATATATATGTAAGAGATAAACATTCACAATATGCAATTTGCGACTACCCTTTGTTTTCTAGTACATAAATTGCCATTTTCCCAAAAGTAAATATAGTTTTTAACGTATTTTTTGGATTCAGAAAAATTAAAAGTAATATCAACTGTTAGTGATGATATTGTCAACAACCATCAATATAGAATAATAATTTAGTTTTATTTTGGTTTCATAAATCATGTGATATAGAGATGTTGGCATTAGGTGATAATCAGTCAAGCAACATAAATACGATGATCAGGACTTCATCAACTTTAATGATCTCTCTTATCATTAACGATCTAACGTTCAAAATCAGGTTCTAATTATTTTCATAATTACTTTATATATATTGCTGATCGAGAAAAGAGGCTTGGGAAGTTCCGCATCTTTCTTGTTAATTGCGACAGCAACTATGTGGACCTAACTCATTTTTAAAAGGTGCCTCAAGAGAAGAAAAATGTCACATATTTATATATTACCCAAAAATCTTTTAGTTTTTTTAATGTAAGATTTTTGACATTTTAACAACGACAACAGATAAAATTGAGGACTGCGGAGCGATCAAAGATCTACAGAGAATCCTCCTAACTCGAAGTAACGGTCATGTCTGGTTGGTAATTCCTAAAACAAAGAGAGTCAAGTAAATTGGAAAGCAGTTTACAGTATTAAAATGACAGTCCCGTTAATGTCTTCCAATTTCATATTTATCCTACACAATGTAAAGTAATGAGCTAAATTGTTACCTCTAGAACCATCTCATTGAACTCTCGTATCATTCGAGACAACTACAAAAAAAAAAAAACCCTGAAGCCATTGTTTAAACTTGGTTTAAGACATTCCTTTTGTTTTATTCTTCCGTATGAGACTCTCCATTTGTTTGTTTTTCAACTATAAATCAAACTTGTAAATCAAATTCTAATGAGGAAGTTGGAAAATGGCATAAATCAACATTTAACTAATTGAGCTTCCCTTGGTTTAAGACTCTAAATTATGGCCATTGTTGGGTTTCTGTTACAATCTAATAAATTATCTATTCATTAATGTAACATGGAAACACAAACGTATATGCATGCAAATAAACAATTGTGACCTGTGTTTCCATCACAATTTAACCATAGACCGTTAAGAGCTAGAAAGAAAAGTAACATATGTGCATGGTCTTCTATATAATGAATGTCTTTTAAGAAATTCAGGTGATATCTTAGATATTAGATGTCAAATTTAGTATCTCATGATGATAACACTCACTTGATATGCTTTGTTAAACATATCCTAATATATTGTTTAAAGATTCACCTTTACCTGTTAGGAACAAAAGCCCATGTATTATTAATACTAGTGATGTGAAAGTAACTGAGAGCAACATTATCAATGAGATACTCAAAAATGAGTATCTTACTAATATTTTAATTAAACATTTGTGCATCTAGAAGAAGAGTCAATGAGACCCAATTAAAATATAACACATAGAATGAGAGTTTCTTAATTTTTTTGGATAGTTTCTTAAATAAGAAACTTTTCTAATCCTCTTTCCTCATTTCTTATTTTTTAAATATTATAAAATGTGAAGAAACCCTCTAAATCCTCCCAATAATGATGGTCTGACAATATCAATTTCGAAAATGGAAAATGAAAAAAGAAACTGTAGTTGTGGGAGAGGAAAAGTCAATCCCTGAGATATTGTCTTTGGTATGGTTGAAACATGCGACCAATCCGAACTGCTATGCTTGCATCTTTGAGATTACATAGGCTTTTGTTTCCTTTTTCGCGATCAGGGAAGAAATAAAAGTTCAAGTATATCACAAATGAAAGAATAACAATTTGGATTGGTGGCAAGTTTCAACCATACCAAAGATAATATATCAAGAACCAAAGTTTCTTTTGGTCTTCATTTGTGAGAGACTCACTAAGTTTTTCTTTGAGTCTCTCATCAAAATAATATTAATAAATTTAAGAAAATATAATTTTTTTTGTTACTTATCTATTTTATAAATACACTAATATACTAATTTTTATTTAAATTATCATTTTAAATATTTTAAAATGTTAATAAAATTTTATATGATTTTAGGAATTAAATAACTTTTTGATATTTTATTTTGAATTTAAGAAATTTTAGTTGATATATGTTACAAATATTTAATTTAATATTAATATATAATTTATACATATGCATAATGGATGATTTTATTTAATGATTTTTAAAATAGTAAAAAAAATTAAAACAAATACAAAAAAATAGTTTTTTAACTATAAGAAATTGAGATAATTATAATACAACTTCGACCCACTTATAAGAGAGAATTTGAAGGGGTTCTCATGAGTTCTTAGATAAGAATCGATTCTCACATTTTTATATTAAAAATATTATTTTTTTATTTTTAATTTAATTTTATTGTTGAGAAACTCTCTAAGAGACTACCAATGTAGATGGTCTAATAGTAGAATTGGTCGTTTAGAAAGTTGAATTAGTTGATGTGTTTGGTGTAATTGATTTGACAAGGAGAAGGATTTATAGTTAAGAGAAATTAGAATAGGATTCACGTAAGGGTTACGGATACGGATATCCGACGGATATGAATAATTCTTTACAGGGCTACGTGAGAAAGATGCTTCCGTTATGAAACACACTTTTAGAGTATAGCACTGACGTAAGAGAGATGCTTGTTATGAAGCACACTTTTAGAGTATAACACCATTTTTGTTGTACCCTTTCACAAAAATGCTCATTTAATTTTGTCTTTGCAAAAATGCCACTCATTAATGGAAAATGACAAAAAAATAACTTCAAAAATTTTTTTATGAAATTTTTTTATAATTTCCTTTTTTCACGAAATTTTTTTTCCACTAAAATTTTCTTTTGTCTCAAAATTTTTCTAATATTTTTTTATAAGCCTTTATAAGAGATCTTATAAAATTTTATAAATAATATATTTATAAATTATGTTATAAAACCTTTTATAAAAAATAATTTATTGCGCACAAATGTAAAATTGATTTTATATGCTTGTTTATAAGACCATATAAAACATTATAAAATTAAAATATTAAAAATAATATGTATAACTTAAAATTATAAGATTTTTATAACATTTTAACTAACTTTGAGATTGAACTTTCAAAAAATTTTTATAATTTTTTATAAAATAACTTATAACTTAAATTTTTATAAGGTTTCATAAGATAACTTATAAATATATTATCTATAAGATTTTATAAGATCTCTTNAAGATAACTTATAAATATATTATCTATAAGATTTTATAAGATCTCTTAAAACTTTATAAATGTGAAAACCAAATTTTGAGAAGAAAAGTAAAATTTGACGGGAAAATTTTTTTTCATGCAAAAAAATTTTTGGTGGGAAAAAATATTCGTAAAAAATTAATTTTTTTTGAAAAATAATAATCTGAGGATATTTTGGTCATTTGTCAATAATGAAAAGGAATTTTCAAAATATTTCCAAAAAATAAGGGCAGTGTTGAAAATGTACTTGTTTGGAGAACATTTTTGCAATTTTCCTTATAATATAAGCTCAATCTTATGTAGAATTGGTGAGAGAAGAATATCATTTACTTAAGTAAAAACAAAAAACCAGTTCTAGAATTTTCCAATAAAAATGATCGAAAAAAAATCAAAATAAAAATTCTCTAACTTTCAAAAATAATTATTTTTTTTTTGGGATTCTGGAGTAGTTGTGTTTGATATTACTTTTGTTTACTTACCAATTAAATAATGAATTTTTATTGATTTGACAAGTAAATGACTTGAATAACAGGAAATCATAATTTTATTGGCAAGTTAATAAAAATTCAAGATTAAATTTCAATCATTCAAATGTTTAAAGTTTTTTTCGATCATTTTTAAAAATTAAGGTTTTTTGACATTTTTCCCATTCTCCAAATCTTCTTATTGGATTTTCAAAATTTTCCTGTAAAGACTGTGGAAATCGATGTTCAAATATTTGACCATTATATTATGAGTATTATCTGTCTTTTATAAGTTTTAGTGAACAAAATATTAAAATTAAAAATGCCCACTCTGAAAAGAGAAAACATATAAAATATTGAAATTACACTTGGAACAATAAAACAGATTTTCTCAGCAATAATTAATCAGTTCGATTAATTGTTTTCCATATCTCGAATACACTTCAAAATCCTCTTGAGAGGAAACACGAAGAAAAGACATTTTTTTTTCTCTAGTGTAGAAGAGATAAACAAAATATGGAAAAAAAACGAAAAAACAAAAGGAAAAGTCATGAAGAGACGAGAAAAGGTAAGAGAAAGAGATTGTTATATTAGTGGAATTTATTTATTCTCTTTAATTAATGAATCAACTCTAGAGCTGCGTAGTAGGCGACGAGCACTGGTAGCGAGACCAACATCCCGAATATCACCCTGCATTTGTCACAATTTTAAATTTTAATTAATTTCATAGTATTATCTTTTTCGAAAAAATAATTGCTATTCTATATTAATTCTTATTTTAGACTTACGCTGTGCTTAGAACATCTGCATGTAACCCATATTCCTTAGCAAAAATGAATGAAGTGATTGATTGTGGCAGAGCTGCCTAGACATTCATAAAATGAAAATTTGTATCATAATGAATAAAAGTGAGTATATTCTCTTTCTTTAGGGTAACATACATATTGTATTAGTAACTTTCCCAAACCAATTTACTATGACTTTTCTTCTTTGTAAACAACTGGATCGAAATCGATCAAAGGCAAAACACCGTAGACATTAAAATCAATCTAACCAATGCAATTCATGATTAAAAATTGTTATCAACTTCAAATAATTTGCTAAACTGAAATATGATCAGACTAACCCTAATAAATATAATTTGTTAGAAATTATAAATAATGACCTGAATGATGGCAACTCGGAGGACGTCGCCGCGGAGACCAACGGCGATAGAGCCGATGGCCATAGCGGCCGGTCCGGCAATGAATTTTAAGACCATCCCAATAAGAGTCAAGCTTGGTCCACATACAATCAATTTCTCTTGAAGTGCCATGAATATTCCTGCGTTTTTGTATGTTTATCTCAGTATGGACACATAATATATATATATTTACATATTGTTTGCATGAACATAGATAAAGATACGTACCCATATTAAACATGGCAGTTCCTGTTCCTGCTTTCGACATTATAAGAATCGATCCCTCCAATATGCCCGGCATCTCAAAATGCCATCTATTTTCATCAACAATTAGGTTTAATTAAGTCTTTATGTTGATCATATAGCTTATTTCAGGGGACCCTTATATTAGTACGAGACAAACTATATAAAAACCCTAAACCCATTAAGGAATTGACTTAACAATTACGTTTCAAAGTCCAAATCCTATAACATGGGAAAACGCAGGCCCGGTTCTTGGACTATGCAATATGTGCATTTATTATACAGGGCCCAAAATTTTTCTTACTGTTTTTAACATCCCAGTTTTTTTTTTCTTTTTTTGCAATACCTAGTAGGCTAGTAATCAAGACCAAGTTATGTAAATTAAACAGGGCCATAAATTTGTTGAACCAGACTTAGAAAAATGGTAGATTTGAGCAGGTAGACCCTTGTTTCTTTTTTTGTTAAAGACTTTATATTATATATAGTCATGTTTGTTTTTATGTTACCATCTAACAAATGTAGACGTAAATGCATGCATGTGACCTATGTTTCCATCAAAAATTTACCATAAACCGTTAGGAGCTAAAAAAACAAAAGTAACATATATATGCATGGTCTTCTATTATATAAATGTCTTTTAGGAAATTTAAACGGTATCTTAGATGTTAAATGTCAAATTTAGTGTCTCATGATAACACTTACTTGATATGCTTTGTTAAACATTTCATAATCCATTAAAGATTCAGTTTTTACCTGTTAGAAACAAAAGCCCATGTAATCCCAAGGATGCAAGAGTAGCAATTTGGATTCGTTGCAAGCTTCAACCACACCAAAGACATGACCTCAACGAACGACTTCTCTCCTACAACCACACTTTCTCCTTTTCCACTTTCAATATTGATGTTCTCTATTTTCACATCACTATTAGCAATACCACTAAACCCGGCTCTTCTAAACTCTAAGACAAACAACAAGAGTGTAAGCCACACGATGGCTTGAAACACAGAGGATTGAACCACAAGATCAACCGCTTGTTGTCCATACATGGCCCTAGCCAATGGCACACCGACGACAAGAGAGTTAGTAAGAGTGCATAGAGAGAAGTTAGTAATGGACCAACTATAACTTCCTTTGTTGCTATATTTGGCCCAAAACGCTATGACCGTTACTATGATGACCTTAGAGAGGACATCAGCTGCAATGAATCGGTAATTCATATTGAATGGGTCAACATGAGTCGTGAACTCTATGGTGAAGAGTGGCATGGTGAAATAATAAACGAGTCGGTTTATTGCATCGCATTGGTCACGAGTGAAAATGTTCCACCATTTTACAGAACCATAACCAAAGATTAGGGCTACATACAATGGAACCATTGCTTCGATCACTTTGTAGATGTCTCCAAAACTTATCATGATTTTTTGGAAAAAACAAAAATTGTTAATACTTTCTATAGAGTTATTTTTTGGAGTTAGAAGGAGTTCGTAAGAGTAGCAAACGAAAGGATGAGAAACAAAGCTTGATAAGTTGTTTTGTAGATAGTAGATGTGTTAAGACAGAAATACCAACATGTTCATATTTATAGAAATATTTTTAAATTATTTTATTTGATGGATAAAAAGAGAATTATATATATATATATATGTGAGAGATCCATGAGTAATATTCACACAAAAGCAAAGTTTTGGTATGAAAATATTATTACTATTACTGTTATTATTATTATTGTTTTGAATACTTGATTAAAAATTTAACACTATCTTTATAGCAATTGGGCATTATCGTAATGAAGATAATTGACCAGACCGTCGCGTGGCATATGATTCTATTCCAATTGTTTCCTCTAAGTGTAATATTTGTGTATGACGTAAACATTTTTTTCAATATTTGACTATATTTATAAAGATAGAAATAATTAATTATGGCGACATATGCCGCAGAATAAAGAATGAAGTGGCAGCTTGAGTCCCAAAATTATAAAATCCTCTCTACTCAATACGTTTTCGGCTTCGTAACCAAACATACGAGCATATGCTGCATAAGCTCTATGTATTTTACTAAATATATCTATTCAGTAAGTCATTTGAATTTGCTTAATATTGAAATTAATTGATTATATGGAAGCAGAATATGCTTCTGTGCACATGTAAGTAATATAAGTAGAAGTGCATTGAATGGTTTATAATGCAAATGTCGAATTGGGTATATGTGCCCTACGCTCCTGGTAACAGCGACCATTTTCATAACCGACTAAATGAGATTTTTTGAAAAGGTATTTCACTTACTACTCGTTTTTATTTTCTGTTTACAATAAAAGTCCATGTTTTTGGAACTTATTTATACAAATAAATAGATAGATGAATAAGAGTAAAAATTACTACGTTGATCTCTTTTTGTTTTTCTAGAGATAACTTAATTTTATTCAAAACTATATTTTACGTTGATTAAATTGTCTTGGAATCAAATCATATTTGGCCAAAGCATGCCTCCCTTTTTGTTTTTGTCAAAATCAACCAATTATACCATGAGATAATTGTTTTGTAATAACCGTATTGATCAATCAGCGTGATCTTTTCTAGTACATAATATTTATGATGAATAAATTGATTTGACCTAATTATTAGAGAATCATGCATAAGCATAAAATGATCTGGAAAGCATATATTTATATTTTGATTTGATAAAAACATTTCATGGTTTTGGAATGAGAACAAAAAACACACATCTTTACCAAAGATTTGGAACAAACAAATAAATAATTAAACAAAAATATTTTTGACATATATACATAGTGTCGGACTAAAACAAAGTGAGTGATGGAACAAGAATTAAAATTGGTGGATTAGAAATATGTTGAGAACGTGGAGGATTCTTCTCCACTGCTCAAAATTGATGGATCACAGTTATTAATATAATAATAATGCTCTTAGAATAAGTTCTATTTATCACAATTGATGACTATTCAATCTAATAATATATGCTTTCAATATTTCCTTTGATATGTGTTGATAATACAGTTGGTTTTGTTTTTACTCTCATTCACTCATCATCAATATTAATATTCTTCTTCAATTATTTCGAATTGTAGCTAGCATGATTTGAAAGTTTATTCCAAATCCATCTTAAGCTTTTCAAAGTTTTACGCCATGATGTGTTTTTTTCCTCAAACAATTTTTTAAATTTCTGAAACATATAATACGCTATTATAGAATCAGTCACAAAACTATCTGGATTGATCTATCTCGACGGACTGCAGCTAGTTTTCTTCTGTTTAAAACATGTTTTCGAAAATAGAAAACTATTGAAAATCCGTATAATATTTTCAGACCAGAAAACACATATATGTTTGTATTGATCATGTTCCTAAACAAGTGATTGAATTCGAGAATACCAATATTATTATCCGTTTCAAACAAAAAAATCTCATCAAAACAACTTGAATCTATATTAAATGATATGAATTGAGATTAACAAAAAGAAATGAAGTAGTTAAAAGTTACAAATCAAATCAAATCAGTAGACACAAAATTAAAGGAGAGAATGTTATGATTTAGGTTGAAAAGATGTTCATAATCAATCATTGAAGCCTAGTAGTTGATCGAAATGATACCATAATACAATCATATCAATATTACACAAAGTTTTGTCAATTATAATTATCAATATCCACACATTAATCTTTCCTTCAAGCCAATAATTAATAAACGAAAAGAACACAGAATAATGTTATTAAAAGACATTTTGTTCTTTCAACTTAGGTAAAGAAGAAATTTCAAGTGCAGGTGGAATAAATCCTCTGTATGAAACGACTTCACTTTCTTTTTTTCATATTAAAAGAAAAGAGAAAGAAAGAAAATTTCATCGTCTTTTGTGGCTCACAATGATCTTCAAATTCATGCTTCGTCATTTCTACTATATGCCACAGCACAAACTTTGTATTCCTTTTGCTTCACATCATGTTTTTATTCTGGGAACATTCATTTTTCAGAGAGGAGAAGATGAAAGATGAAAGAAGAAAGAAGAAAGAAAAAAGTATGGAGAATGAAGAATAAGTTACATTCAACATAAAGAGGCTTAGAGGCCACATTACGATCTTTCATGTGAATTCTTAACTTAGATGCAAAGTGTTCTATATCAAGACTGATATAATCAAGAGATCAATACCAAAATTTTTGTTTGGTTTTATTTACTATGTTTTTTTCTGTCAATTTTTCCAGGATTATGGGAACGTAAGACATGAAATTTCAGGGGAAAACCATTCATATGTAAATATCTACTTATAATGCAAAGGAAAACATAAAAATGATCACAATATCAAAGAACAAATCTGATTGGTGTTTAGATATAAATAGAAAGGTCATAAACTATTAAACTATTTATATGTATCAGTATACGAATTGCCACATACTTATACTAGTAAAAATTTTGCATATTGTTATGAAAGAGTCATGATCATTTTGTGTTGCATATTTACAATTAGCTACTGAAAAACCCAAAAAGCCACGAAATGATAATTTATAGTTATTTTGTGGTTAATTAGTTACGATTTAATCACATATATTTTGTGTTAAATACCTACCACAGTTAAAGCACATTTTATTTCGTGGCTAAAATAGTCACAGAATAATTGGTGAACAAATCATGGCAAAATAGTCAAAGATATTCCTCAATCACCAACACTTACAGGAAAAAAAAGAATTTCTCTCTCGTTTGGCGACGATGGCTCCTCCAACCAGAACATGGCAGTTCTCCGATAATCCTCAAGCCTCAACCTTTACTCCTCCAGGTTATGCTTCTCTTCTCACCGCCGCCAGAATCGCCTTATTCTACCTTTATTCTCTCGGGATCTATGGAGGTTGAGGATTGAGGCATCTTCAGGTGGGCTTCTCTGAGGTTTCGTCTCCATCGACTTGGTCTTTTCGTCAAGGGGTAGATCGTTCTCTTCTCTTCGGATCCATCGAGGACAAGGTCAAGTTAGGATAATTTTGGTGTTGCTTCGGGATAGCTTTCCTTGCTCCGGCGATTCAAATCTCCTCTGCAAGTGCCTGCCTTTTCGTGCCTCTCGGGCTGGGTTGTGGTCTAGTTTCGTCATCATCGTCTTGAGGACAACGTTTGGTGAGTTCTTCTCCTTCATCTCTGCTCTGGGTCGTTTTGGCAGGGTGTTGAGTTGGGGTTGCTAGCTTTAGATCTTTAGTTTGTTCGGCCTCCTATGGAGTTTCAATTTGGCTTCAGTTCATATTTGGGCTCACAAAATCTTCTCTTTTGCTTTCTTTATTTGTATCGACAATGCATCCTATGGGTTGAAAATTAGAAGAACAATGGAGAAGATTACATATGTAACTCCTTTGTGGAATAAAGAAGAAAGTACTTACATCTACCAATGTGATGGATGATAATTCTTTCTCAAACCCAGAGATGGTAAAATAGATAAAGAATCAATTACACGTGACTTGGAGCTTATTCGTCTTCTGAATGTTAAACATTCTTAAGTCGGTATTTTTGTTCCATTTATGCAGATTATGCCACAAGAAAGCTTGCTGGAGATGAATGAGAAGGACCTTACGTTTGTTCTCCCACCACATTCATTCTCTTCCTTCGATTTGTTGAAAGAATCTGCAGACATTAAGTTGCCGATATCTTACTACAATAAGAAAGTTTAAACAATGTGACTCATTCGTGTTCATCTGCTCTTTGTGGTTTAGTATGGTTGAATTGTTTTTTGTGTTATGAGAGTATCCTTGTGTATGACTTTGTGTTGATCTGCTCTTTGTTAGTTTATATAATTATTAACATCTAGTAAAAGATTTATTGCTTACTGTCAAACTTTTTGAGTTATACAATTTGCTAATATTGTACCTTGTTGTCTAGTTTCAAGTTCAACTTCAAGACCTCATATGCCTCCAAGAGCTACTGGATCTACAAGCAATGCATCTTCAGTTGGAAACAATTACAATCGTATCACACTAGAAGCACTAATGACTTCAATTAACAGTTGCTTATCTATTGTCGACTTTATACTAAATATTAGTCTTTTTGGAAATGTGTAATAAAATCTTTTGGAATTTCTAATATAATCTTTGGGTAATGTATGATATTCGATTTCACTTTTACAATTCAGATTTTTGGAATTAATTTTTTTTTCTTTTCAGATATGCACTTAGCCACGGAAAAATAAGTGACACTTTCATGACTATACGAAAACCGTGACAAAACGTACTCATTCTATTGTTATGGTTTATTCGTGACACGTAACCACGAAAAAAACACGAGAACAATCATGGCTATATTGGCCACATTATAGTCACGTGAACTTCATGGCTAAATTAGCTACAAAATTGCCATGATATATTTGTTACTAACATAGACACAGTGTTATTACATTGCTATTTCGTGGCTACGTTTGTCACGAATTGCTAGTGGATAAAACGTGTCTATGTTACCACGAAAAGCCACAGTAAATTTTAGTCACGATCTTATACACACAATTTTTTTTTGTTACTAACCGTGTGTATTTGATCATATTGGTTTGTTAACACAAAATTGTCATGGTATCAGAGCTACGCTTTTAATATTTTTCTCTAAGATTTCGATCTTTTTTTCTTGTTACACATTAATGGTGGACAGAGACAATAACAACACATGACCAGTTGGTCAAGGCGCGGTGGTTCCAATCCTCGTGACATTGTCACCATATAGTCTCTCTAGTTTCGATAACCCATGGGCTTTGATTTCGCCTATTTTGCTTAATGGAGACAACTATGGAGAATGGTCTATTGAATTCTTGAATGCTTTGCATGCGAAACAAAAAAATTGGCTTCATCAATGGAATTCTAGGTAAACCAGCAGCAACTGATCCAAATTATGAGAATTTGATAACCGTGAACTCCATGATAGTGTGGTGGATTAGAGCTTCGATCGAGCCTAAGGTAAAATCCACCGTAACCTTAATCTCAGATGCTTGTGAACTCTGAAATGAGCTATAACAGAGGTTTTATGTTGGTAACATTGTTTGAATTCACCAAATCAATGAAAAATTAGCTTATTGCAAAGAAAATGGAAAGTCGGTGATTAGGTATAGTGGTAGGCTTTGTTCTCTGTGGAAAGAGCTCCAAATGTATCAGCCACTTCCTCTATGTACATGTGCTGGAATTTCAATTTCTAAAGATCTGAGAGGAAGAAAAGTTGCATCAATTCGTTATAGGCCTTGATGACAGTCGCTTTGGTAATGTTTGTACTATGATTATTAGTTCAGATCTAATGCCTTCTCTTGCTGATGCATACTCAAGAATCATTCAAGAAGAAATCATATTTAATTATGTTCATGAACGAGATTATCAGCAAAACGCTGCTGGTTTTGCAACTCGTGTTAATGTGCGTACTAGTACAAAAACTGATTAGCAGTCAATTAGTAAGAATGATTCTTATCCTTAAAAATCCTAATCCAACATGCACAAATTGTGGTAGAGCTGGTCATGATAAATGTGAGTGTTGGCATTTGGTTGGTTTCCAGACTAGTGGATTGAGCGTGCAAATAAACAAGATCGTGCTAAGACTGGTAAAGAGAAAGGATAGAACACAACTTGAGACAAGAAGATTGTAACTTCAACTCAAACTGCACACGCAAGTAGCTCAAATGGCTCTATGTTTCCTCAGTTGACTCATGAAAAATGGACAACTTTGCAAAGTCTTCTAGAAGGCAAGAAAAATTCTGCCAATCCAGATAAACTGGCATGTGAGGAAGGATATGGTGATGTGATCATAGACTCATGAGCTTTACATACATAAAACATCTTCTCGTGCAATTGGTTTTGTTGATGGAAGCAAAATATTTGCTTACAATTCAGGATCTCTTACTCTTTCTACTTTTATTGCTTTGTCTAATGTTTTGTTTGTTCCTTTTCTTAATTGTACTCTCATTTATGTGGCAAAACTACTTAAAGAAACAAGTTGTGTGGCCTTCCTTACTGATGCAGTTTGTGTGATACATAATTGATAACAAGATTTTCACCTAGTTTTCAAATCCTATTACACTAAGATGTCGATGTAGTATAATAGGTGTCAATCC
>OVAX01000689.1:0-38989 GCA_900406405.1 Lepidium africanum
CTCCTCCCAAAATTTCAGAAGGATCGGAACACTTTAAGATACCCGATCAACCCTCTGAATCCAAATCGCCAAAACCCTTCTTCTTCTCTCTCAAAATTTTCTTTTCTTTTCTTTCTCTCTCTCTCTTTACTTACCACCTCCTCTCTGCACACTTATATATATATATATATATATAAGAGCCACCAACCTCCACTAGGAGGAAAATACAACATCCAGGATGTTTTGACTTGCTGGAAACAGGATAATACTTCCTGTTTGAAACAGCGGCCAGTACTGTAGACTTGGCATGGGACTCTTCAGACTTTTCTCTCCTGTTTATATCATACTCAAAAGCTTTGAGGTCAGAGAATAAGTCAAAAGTAGATATAGCATTTAAGTTACAAGACACACGCATGGCTGTGGTCTTAATGTCCCATTGATTCAAGTAATGAACTTTTAGGTTGTGCAACACCTAAAAGTTCTTGATTGTTTTAGCAACAAAAATAAAAGTTCTTGATTGGAATGTGATAAAAAAACTGAAGAGTTGTGAGAGGCATCCAAGGATTACCCCACCTCTGAAACTACTATAAGTGTTATGCTATTTATTCCTTTAAACATCATATTTATATGATGCATCCATCTTAACTATAACATAAATTATCTTGAAAAAACAACTAACTCAGCTAAAAGCCTTCTGCAGATCAAGTGAAACTTAGTCTCAGTTATTGCTAACTAAGTCCAACTGATATACAATTGACATCTGAACTGATGGACGCTGAATATTTTGTCCTTGCTGCTGTAAAACAACAGTCGATTTCTTCGAACCTAGTTGTTGGGTGCTTTTACAGCTAAGTTGCAAAACATTTCAGAAAAGTTAAAAAAATTTAAAGTCTATTCAATTTCCTTTTACTTTATTGTTTTAATTTACTTTGAAGTATTTTACTTTATTTATATTTTGTATTTTAATGTTTATATTTACAAACCAATGAGTAGTTAATCAACCTTTCTAAGGGAAGGGGGATTTCTATTAGGTTTGATATAAAGTATTTGATTGATTTACACTACTTTAGTATTAAGGTAACTAGGCAAATACACGAGTTATGCTGCGGTGTTATTTTCAGAATATTATCTGTAAAATTGATTTGAGAGTGAAAAAACTGTAAGAGTTTTGAAAAGATGGAAAAATTTTAAAAATTAGTCCATCGTCCTCTCTTATTTAAGAAATTCACAGTATCTATACATTTGCCTGTTTAAAAACTAAACGCTTAAATGTACGTTACTAATAAAATAAGTGGGAAGAGCTCGCATTATAAGTAGTTCGGCTCGTAATTAGTTATATTTCCATCCAACATCATCTTTAACAAGTGAACAACATATGTGGTAGAAGCAAGGTTAAGAATGTGGGGTTAGAGTTATGTGAAAACAGATTCCTTTTCAGATTGTGAGCATATACTTGACAGAATTTTATGTAACAGAAGAAACCAACAGACCAATATTAAGAAAATTCTTAGGGATTTACCAACCTTTTTTCACATAAAACAAAGATAAAACAAAGGATTAAACATGTGAACAAGCAATCTCTAGTATCTTCTCATCATCTTTCTTATAGCTTCAAATATTAGCCTAAAGAAAGTATAATTTAACAGAAGTATGATTGATCAAAGAAATATAAACAGAACATTAGTTTGAAGTCAAAGAATATAATTGTAAAGGCATTCATCATTGTATACTAACAATGATAGATCTTCCTTGCCAAATGTCACATCGCCTCATCTTCTCCCTTACAGATGTAAGCTTTTTAAGGAACTTTTGTCCACAAATATTAAAAGGGGCAAGTTACCTAAGAGCAAGTTTAATTGTAACAGAGAACTGACCTATAACATGGAATTTCGCTGACCAAGAACATGACTTTTTAAACAGCCGAAGACTGTAATTTGGAGCTTCATATGTTATTTGCAAATCACCAATTTAAATTCAACATGTAGAGTATTAAACTAACAGAAACACAATGATAAACCCGATTAGAAGATCTTACCAGAATATAGCTATATATAATATTGATGAAAACTCCTTTATCCTTGAGGACCCTGTAGTTTTCATCAACTGCTTCATTATAGGTGAAAGGATGAAGTAAAAAAAAAAAGCATAAACCAACATTTTTGCCATAGATCGAGGATATAGTACCTCCAAACCCCCTCAAGCATTTGTGTTAAGTATTGTCTCGAATTACTCCTACACTATACACGAAAAAAGGATAAGCATTTCTGTGAATTTCTGACTCTTTGATCGTAGGCAAGATTTCATTTGTGAAATTTTTAAAAAAACTGACCCTTTGATCGTAGGGAAGATTTTACTGGGAATTGTTTCGATCATAATGAGAGAGGAGACATTCAAGGAAGAGACACTTAATTTGAACAAAGACATGGAAGAGGTGATGGTTCTTAATTCGTGATGACCTATATTGATGACATGTATTGATGAAGTTTTTTATTGGTTCTTGCAGGAAGAGAGGGGGATGAAGTGTCATCACGGAAAAGAACTACCACATGTCAAGCTATAGAGAGACATAGTCTCCTTTTATATATATAATTGGTTTAAATAGTGATTAATCATATCCTATTTTTACTAATGAAACCTATTTTATTGATTGTTTTTAATTACTTTGATGTATGGAAGTAATTGGTTTAAATATGGATTAATTGTAACCTATTTCTACTAATGAAACATACTTGATTAATTGGTTTAAATAAGGATCGATTATATCCTATTTTTACTGATAAAATCTAAGGCCGGCGATCTAGATCCTTCTCTGAAGAAATTTATAGCACCAGTTCCACACCGATCTTTGACCTCTGTAAATTTCTCCCTATTCCATACTTGGAAACCAATTTCCCCTAAGTAATACTCGAGAAAAAATGTCCTCCCAGATATAAGTTTAAAATTAATTTCTCCCTTGGTCTGAATTAATGTTGGGTTAATCTGACTGTAAACCGTAATTGGCCCAATTTGTGACCCGTTTAGCTTAAATAAATTACTCGATAAATTATTGTTTTGACAATCATCTGGTTTGGAACCGGTTCACTCAGGTCGAGGATTGAGCAATGTTTATCGCCCAAAGGATTCTCTTAATCATCTGGTACTTCTGATGATCTGAGAGAGTTAGTAGATCGTTAGGCGCAGCAGTTAGATCGGACGAGCGGTGAGCTAGCTAAAGCAAAGAAGAAAATATCAAAATATGATCGATTGTGGACTTACATTGCGAAGAAGGACCCAGAGTTAGCTGATATGTTTGCGGAGCTAGATGCCCAAAAAGAGGAATCCGGGAATGCGAACCAATTAGATGGATTTTAGTTTTTTTCTTTTGTATAATATTTTATTTTTATTAATTAGAATTTTATTTTTTTTAATTATATGAATTTTTTTAAAAAATATAATTTTCCGTTGCAAAGCCGTAGTAGGAGTGTTGTCGCAGAGATGTCGCAGAGACGTCGCAAGAGCTGACATCGCAAAGATGTCGCAAGTCGTGACGTCGCAAAGACATCACAAGGTCGGGTCGTTGTAAAGACGTCACAAGAGTACAACGTCGCAGGTATATCACAAATTCTATGCCTCGCATGGACGTCGCATCCCCGAATCCCCTGGAAACGTCGCAAGAGACTCCCAAATCCTACTACGCCTTTGCGACGTAAACCTTTGTTATACGTTTGTGACAACAAATTTCCGTCGCAATGTTTGCGATGTTTCTGCGACGTTTACACCTTTACGATTAGCGAATAGCGACAGATTTTTTGGTGTCGCAAGAACGTCTCAAATGGCGATTTACGACGTCCTTGCAACATTTTTGTCCATAGCAAATGTCATGTTTTCTTGTGGTGAATGACTTAGCATGTTTCATATAATTGCATACTTGTACTAGTGATTCCACCACTAACCCCTTAAATGGGGAAAATGCCTTATATGCATTTCAGGTGATTACCAGGTTGAGGAGCCAGCACGGGATATGTGTGGGACGGGCAAGCAACAAGGATGATAGGCAGTGAACGAGTCAGATGAAAAACTCCTTTCAATTCAAAAATCTCCATTGTTGAAACACGGTCTTGGGTTTGACCCTTTTAAAATGAAAGAATCCCTTATTAATATTGACCAAATTTGGATCACTTTCAATGCTCGATAGCTTTGTCTTGATTGCTGATCGGATCAAAATTGCCATCCCTAACAACCGTAGATACCATGCATGCAAAAACGTAACAAGGCTTGCACTTATTACGGCCGTAAGAGTCTTCTTCTTTCTGAAAAGGAAACACATGGAATATATTAATCGATTAACTTAAAACCCTAATTAGAGATTCATACTAACTGATGAAGAAGGTTACCCACTAACCAAGGACCTAAAACAAGGTGAAAATTTCATCCCAAGGAGAAATGAGGTATTTTGTTCGAGCATGATGCATTATTTCAACCAAATTCAACACAAAATCTTGTAAAATGATGCATTTAATAATAATATGACTAAAAAATAGATTAAACTCGTTAAGAATGCACCATTCTTAATGTTTCACCATCGACTCCCAATCTAATACTCCACTAAATTAGGATATGATTAAGGGGAAAGCCCCTAGTTTTTGGATTATTGGTTTTAAGGGAAGGGATGAATAAAATTTATTCTTATAGAGTTTTTGTTTCGCGATCATCTGTCCCTTTCTGATTATTATGCACATATTACACTGATTTTTTTTGTCAGGTCTGATGCAATTAATAGGTATAATAGTTATTGGTTTCTCATGAAGGACATGTGCTATTTCTTGCAGAACTGGCTGCAACATTTCCGCAAATTGTGTTTGTCCAAGTTCTTCACCATCGGCATCGTGCTTCTTGATGATGTCATCTAAGATGGGAAATTCTGTTCCAAAGAAGGCCTACGAGTGAGTTAAAACATCCAATGGTGTTAAACAATACCTTTTGTACCAAGCAAGTGATACTTCAAGAAGAAGAAACAAGAAGAACAATTGGTTATAAAGTAACCAAAGTGAGTTTCTCGGTTCAAATGGAACCAACAAGTCTTCTTTATCTTGGTTGGTACCCAATACAAGTGATAGTGATGGATCAAGGTCACATGTCCCCTCTTGGGATCCTCCATGACCGTTTGTGATATAAGGGGAAAGTCTCCTCTTTATCTTTTGTAAAAGCTTAATGCTTTATCAAGTAATTATTGTCCTTAGTGTTTGTCTTGTAGGTCCGATGGTAGAGATGTATAGGTCTATATATTTGATGTAAATGTGCTGTAACAAATCAAGGAGAAAGATACTCTCTCTTCTTCAATAAACTCTCTTAATGTCTTCTCTATCTCTTGGATTCTCTTCACTTAATCTCTAATTCTCTCGATAAATCTCACCTTTACATCTTCAAATCTCACATGGTATCAGAGCATTAAGCTCTTGTCACGGACCAGTAACAAGTGCTTTAAGATTTTTGTTTTATCTTATCAAATGTCTCGATCAAATCTCTTTACGCACTTCTAGGGCTTAGGAACCACTCACTCACTTGTTTTCCTAGTCTCCGCCAAAACTTTCGATATTCGGATATTCCAATAAAAATATTAAATGGCAAATAGATATACTCCTAGTTCTTATTCTTCAATAATTTTATAGGAAAGTGTATTTGGTCAAGTGATTAACTATTACTTCAACTGTATTTTAGCCTTGAGTTAGAATCCCGCAAATCTCATTGTCCCAGTCTAAATTGGGCTGGCTTGTCAATCCAATTGAAAATAAATATAAAAAAACCTTCACCCAAATGCTGTTTGCTATACTCATAACATAAATATATCATTTATACTTCATAATCCGCAATGTGCCTATCCAAGTAAGGATTTTGTCATCTGTGATTGTAATTCTCAGATATACAAAAAATACACGTCGGAGATAATATCAAGCGCACTCTCTTTTAGTTAACAATCAACATACGCAGAACAATGGCCTGCTCTATTGATTGGCCACAGAATAAACCGGTGTAGTTTCGAGCAACTCTTCAAATTTTCTAAGTATATCCTTTACAACATCCATAAACCCCTCATCAGTGGATGCATCAGCAGTTTCTTTCTCTCTGTTATTCAACTTAGAAAATATGGTTTCGTAGAGAAGAGCCACTGATTCGTTGTCTGAAGATAATGGAGGCAATCCCAACTCTTTTCCGTTCTCTATTATCAAAGTCTTTATAAGATCAGCCCATTCTCGGTTGTCTTTCCCGTTTGACTCTTCCAGAATCAATTTGTCTACTAGACACTTGAGTGTCTTCTCATCGTCGAGAATCTGATAAAAATGATTGATAGAGTTGGTCAAAGATCCATGCTTTCTCCATAATCACATTTGAGATCCTGTATGTGTTCTTTGGAAATTCTAAGAAAGTTATAAGCAAAGGAGAGTGGACTAACCTTACGAAGCCTTGATCCAGTGAAAACCACAACGTTCTGGACGATGGTTATTGGTTTAGCATGAAGGACATCTGCTATTTCTTGCAGAACTGGCTGCAGCATTTCTGCAAATTGTGCTTGTCCAAGTTCTTCATCACCATCAGCATTGTGCTTCTTAATGATGTCATCTAAGATGGGAACTTCTGTTCCAAACAAAGACATACAACTGAGTTAAAACATCCAATGGGAATGAAATGATCCAAAGCCAACAAAATTGTTGGGGAAATTTTAAATCTCATCCACAAACACAAGATGCAGAAAATACATGACAAACTATGTGAACTGCTGGAAATTTTCTCCAAAAGACAATAGGTAACTGCTAAACCTGATATCAAAAGGAAACTGTATAAGGAAAAGTGAAACCAGTGCTTAGAAAGAACAAACCTGAGAATGGAGGGACACCCATCTCAACACCCATGTGTGCAAGAGCTTTTCGTATCTCGCTCTTACAAAGCTTTCCTTTATCTTCTTCATCCAAATCAGTGAACAGATTCTCTGCCAACATTGCAAAATCATCTTCATCCTCCAAATATAACTTCAACATACTCCCATCCAGAATTGAAATCGCAATTGGATTATCTGTAAACATTACACTATAATATTCAATGAACTAAGCTAAAGACCAAAGCATTTACATTAAACATCATACTGTAGTATCATCGTTCTCTCAAATAGCAAAGTAGACAAAAGTCCATGATCAAACATAAATCCGTTGCGGCTTAATCTATCTGATCTTAAGATCTGGCTCTGGAGTAACTATGTCAATATTTGAATCATTCGGTTACCTCTAAGAGCATCAGCTACGGTGGAGAGGAAGAGTCCGAGTTTCTCAGATGCTTGTTGTTTATTTAAATCCGTACGTCGAAAACTGACGTCATCTCCATCGGAAACTTTGGAGATCGCAGCTTCTATGAGATGTGGCGGTAGTGAGAGTCCCGAGAGAGAGTGAGAAAGCTTAGATTCGGAAATCTCGAGAAGCTGAGCTCCGGTAACGCCATGTTGGAGCTCCGGTGGGTTGAGATCGATGGATCTAAGCACCGCACCATCGAAGATCGTTAATCCCGTGTTCGACATTTCAAAGAGAGAAAAGCTGATTTCAGAGAGGTTAGGTGGTGACTGACGAAGAAAGACTCGTTTTTAAAAGTTTTGTCGTTTTCTTAAGTCAACGGTAGTCGAAGGAAAAACGTTGACTCAGTCCCGGCTTCAAAGCTTCCATCTTCAGTTTTTCTTTACGGTTTTTTTACTTCACGCGGAAAGATTTGCATTTAGTATGACAAATAAGAACATTTTACTATAGAAAATTATAAATCTGATCCGGCGAGAATTATATCCCATTAATTTGCTGATATGGTAAACTCGATAAACATAATAACCAGTTAACGTTTCGATAGAAATTATGATCACATCTTGATTAGGTATTAAGAATACATACAAGGACCGAAACCACCTGGAAAAAACTAATTTCGAATATAATAGCAGCATATCAAAATAAAATAAAATTAACATAAGCTAATGGATTAGTGTTGTCATTTTCTATACCCTTTAAGTGTAGAATTTTCTACTAATATATTTTTGTGTTGACAGAAAAAAAAAAAAAACATAAGTTCAAAACCGCATGAATAAAAACTAAACTTTATTTGGATATGGCCTAATGTTTTCGAACCATTTAACTACTACGAGATGGATTCGTGGCTGCACTATTCCCAAAAAAAAATTTAGCCCCTCTAAAAAAAGTTTCCGAACTCCTGATTTACCAAAAAAAAAAAAATCTAACCAAACTAAAAACCAGTGTAAGCAATAGTAAACCAATCTAACAAAGAGAACCAGAAATAACTGATAAAGGAATGATATAACCGTAGATTTACAACACACTAGACCAACAAAGGAGCCGCATCACCAACGGTTGCAAGAAAATCTACATATATTTCTTGAAAAGTAAGAATTATATAAGAAATCATCAAGCTAAGATATGTATGTAGGTTATTAAAACTTTCACTACTTATGTTTAAGGAGAACGGCCATGATAATGAGGAAAATGAGACACGAATCATAAGCAATCATGCAACAAGGTTCAAGAAGAGGGATTTAAAAGGGTATACAAGAGATGAATCGCCTAAACTAGTGTAGTGAACGAGCATCAAGACAGTAATGCAAGTTTTATCATTAGTCAGATTTTTGCGAGCTACTAAAGTATTAGACAGACACAGCAATAAAATTTGAAGTTTAGAGGTTATGGTACCAAAGCCATCATCTGCTGACCCTATATGAAAATAGGAATTAGACCGAAGTTTAGTTTCTTTCACTTTTCTACATTCAAAATACGTATTTGTATACATATATTCATTTGTACATTAATAAAAAGTGACATGTATTCATTTTTAAACATTCAAAATACGTATTTGTATACGTATATTTATACATCTATACTCACTTTTCTACATTAAAAATACATATTTGGATACATATATTTTTCTACATTTTTCTATATTGCATATGGACATGTGTATTCAAAATACTAATTTGTATACATATATTCAAACACCTATTATTCGTTTACAAAACATTGGGTCTAAATCTTGATTTTTTAGAATATCTAACTTCCTAAATTTCATTAAAAAAAAATCATGAATATTAGATTTGGGATACACAAGAGGTTATCTCCACTTTCCAAAAATTGTAGCAGAAGTGACAATTATGTAAACCATATCCACAAAAATGTGATATTTGTTAGTATCCAATTTTATGTAAACAGTCCAAACATTTCGGTCCAAGAAAATGTGGAGGGAATGACATTCAAATATTTGTCGTTGAAAAACATTAACAAATAAAAATAATTTTATGTGGCTATAACAAGAAAACTTATGGGGCCCATGGAGCCTTGTTGTTCAACAAATGGGGCCAAATTTATAAATTAGATGAGCCATCACGTTTCACTAGGCCCATTACTACATCCCACTAGGCTACATTTCATTTTATTTTATTTTTGTCATAATTTTTCTAATTTTTTCTGCATGAAAAGTATAACTAATTTCTTTTTCCTTTTATTTGATAAAATTTCTAAGTATAACTAATTTCTTAAAAAGATATAAACATAAATTCTTTTATAGAAAGTAAGACAAAGTCTTTATACGATATGATTTTGTTTAGGATAGTGTCCAAACAATCTAACTTAGAAATAGCCTACAAATCTTACCAAGACTATACATGAAACTGATTTTATAGGTTTAAATATAAAATTTGTCAACCAGTACTAATATATTATATTAAATATTTAAAATTAAAATATCTAAATTTTGTCTAAAGATTCCGCATCATCTAAATAAATTTATAATCTATTAATTTCAAAGCAATGTTTAAGTTCCAAATGATAATCAAATTGTGTCACCACTCACCACCTTTTAGTCAAAATATAAACTTTTTTTACATATTTTAAAGAGAATTTTAACTTATGACCTAAAAGAATTATTTCTTTCGGTAATTTTATATTTTCTCTTATCTTTTTATTTTATTTTTTTAATATATTATGCGCTTTGCTCACGTTCATAAAATTGTTAGGTTACTAAAAAGAGAGATTCCGAAATTTGCTAGATTTTTTAAAAAATTTCGTGTATTTTTTTAGTATATAAATGGACCCACAAAAATGTGCAACTTGAACGTTTGATAGATTCTTATCCAAAAATGATAAATTTAGTACATTTCCATAATCATAACTTTACTTAAAATATTGGTTTGATATATGAGTAAATGTTCGAATGGGATCTCTCCTCTTTTGTATAAATTCGCTATAAATCATAGTGCAAATAGAAATATTAAATGGACCCACTAAATTAAGTAAGTTACGAAAACAACGACGACTATATAATATTTTAAAATTTTCATAAACGCAGATCAAACTTTCATATTGACGGAAATACCCCTTGCCACGTCCGTCTGACTTGGATTTGACCCAAAAGCATTGGAATTTTTATTATTATATCCAACTAGGCATATATATATACATAGACAATGTTACAACGTGTAGTCTGGTGCTAGATTCTACAATATTACTTTAAAGTCCTTATGCTTTATGTTTTCACCAAATTTTCCCTCAGTTATGAAAATACTATTGTGTGTACACATTTGTTTATAAAATTGTTCAATGAAAGTATTTTAAGGAGACTGTGCATTAATGATAAACTTGGTGGCCAAAGGTCTACATATACTCATTATATTAAATTTTATATATAATTTCCTAAATTTTGTGTGTCAAACAAAGTGATTTTATTAAATTATAAATTCGGAATTACATCACCAATAATAAAACAATTTGATATAAGCAATAATTCAAATGTACATAAATAAAAAATAAACTATATCCACAGAGAGTAAATTAAACTCACATAAACTTTTAGATAAAAGTTGGAAATATATTTTTGCCTCGGAAAATTTTTTAAAAATATTTATGATTCTGTTGCAAAAAAAAAAAAACAGTCAAATACATAAAAAAGCTTACCAAATCGAAATTCTGCTGGGCTTTAAAAACGTTTCTAAATAATTATTTATATGAGTAGAATTTCAGTTTTTGGTGGATTAAAGTATGTGTTTAGACAAACAACATTTAACAACTGTATGGAAAATCAAAAGTGTTACATTCATATGAGGAAATTGTGATCATATAGAATAACTCAAAAGTTTTTGGTGTGAATGGGAATACACTATTCTTGTCGGGCCATTGTGGATAAATAACCTATTTGAAAATAGCTGAAAAGAACATATTTTTACTTTTCTTTTTTATATATTTTGTCGGGAAAATAACATATAAAAAAATGCAACGACTGTCCAATCGGATAAGAAGGAGATTGTAGGAAGAATTTGAAGCAAAACTATAAAAGATAATTTAAGAAACAGAAAATTACCAAAAAAAGAAAATGGAAAAAGTTTTCTCTGTCGAAGAAACCTCCGATAACGAATTTTTGCCGGCGATGGCGACAAAAACGGCGGTTGAAACAACGACGATGAATCGAAGTGCCTCGGAATGGGCATTTCATCGTTTCTTACAAGAATCCTCCGCCGTTGCTAACGACACAAGTGCCGGAGAATCTACGACTGCGTTTAGCGTTTCCGTCTCTAAACCTTCTTCTCCGAATGTTCCTGTTGATTCAGAGGAATACAGAGCTTTTTTAAAGAGTAAACTCAATCTAGCTTGTGCTGCTGTTGCCATGAAAAGGGTAAACACAATTCCTTTTGGATTTTTAGTTACATTGATGAGTTTTTCGAAAGAGTCTAATTTTGTTTCATTCTTCTTGAGTATTAAGATCTAAGGATCTCTGGAATATGATTTGAGTTTGTGAACTTTCTCTTTTATCATCTCTTGATTTGAATTAGATGAAACCAAAAAAAAAGAGTTTGTTGCCATAATCCTTTACAACACTCTTTGATTAATTGATCTATTGAAACTTGACAGGTGTCTTTCATTGAACCTCAAGATACTTCTGGTAAATCTGAGAATGGAGGAGCATATACATCCAGTACATCTGAACAAGGCTCTCTAGCTTCTTCTTCCAAAGGTTTTTCATTTGCTTCATTCAATGCTTTCATGTTTTATATTTCGGTTTATTGTGCCTGTATGGATTGCAGAAGCAATGACTTGTTGATTCCTTTACCCCTATGATGATTAAGCCTTTTCAGATAATCTTCTTGATAGTATTAGCTAATTAACCAATCTGTATACTTTCTCATTTGCAGCTACACCAGTGATGAGCAGTGCTCTAACAAGTGGATCTGAGCTTTCTGGTGATGAAGAAGAAGCTGATGGTGATACAAATATGTGCCCGACCAATGTCAAACGCGTGAGAAGGTAAATAATTTACTTCCTCTTTCTCATCTACTTACCTCATCTTCAAATTTCCTTTCACATCTTGCTTGAACATGGACATGGACATTTGTTTGTTTATTACAGGATGCTCTCTAACAGAGAATCAGCTCGACGGTCTAGAAGAAGAAAGCAAGCTCACTTGAGTGAGCTAGAGACACAAGTATGTTAATTATCCGTATTTAGCTTACTTGTTACAATCTCCATCTCATTTTCTTTCTCTTGCAGGTTTCACAGCTGCGTGTAGAGAATGCAAAGCTCATGAAGGGTCTCACTGATGTAACTCAGACATTCAATGATGCAGCTGTAGAAAACAGAGTTTTAAAAGCCAATATTGAGACCTTACAAGCAAAGGTATAATCCATTGTTTCCTCTCTTACCAAAACTCACTTAAGGACAGCTATATAACACTATTGAAACATGTTTTTGCAGGTGAAAATGGCTGAGGAGACAGTGAAGAGAATGATAGGATTCAATCCAATGTTCCACACTATACCTCAAGTTGTTTCAACTGTCTCTCTTCCTTCAGAGACATCAAATTCTGTAGATACTAACAGCCACGTGAGTACACCAGAGACCATTAGCTCGAGCAATAAAGGCAAGGCTTTGATTGGATGCAAGATGAACAGAGCAGATTCTATGCGAAGAGTTGCGAGTTTGGAACATCTGCAGAAACGTATTCGTAGCGTTGGGGATCAGTAGAGCTGCTAAGAAGAATCTTGATGTGGATCATTATCATTCATGAGCGTGATTCAGACAAAAATGAAGAAGCTATATGATCTGTAAAGAATTGTTTTTTGAGATTATGCAATTTCCTTTTTGTTTAATCCATTTTCTCGTCTCGATTGTTTGTGTTGAATTTCTAATTTTCATTCATCTTAACGCTTGCAAGTTTATACTTTGTACATATCTTTGTAAATTTTGCTCAGTGTTTTATATTTTAAGGATTACAAACTTCATACGTTTTATCTGGTAAATCCATAGAATTGCGTCAATTCAGTTGATGTTGAAACTAAGTGCTGAAAATTACCCTTCGGCATTTGGTTCGGGTGTGTTCTTTTGGTGTGCAGTTCGTAGTAACAATAAACTGACTAAAATTTGGCTTTGATTGGTTTGGTTCATGTCAGTTTTGGTTCTGAAATGACTATTTTAAATATGAACCGAATTAGAACCCAACATAATTTTGATCCGAAATAGTTACTCATAACAAAAAGTAATCAAAGAGAACCTCCAGAAATTAATACTCTATAAATTAATAACTTTGTAAATTAATAAACTTCTCAAGTCAGCAAGTCGGGCTAGTATAAAATTTGATCAAATTTAATAAATTAATAAGATAATAATTCTTTTGAAATTCTTATGTAAAAATATAGTCCCAATAATATTATAAATTAATAATCATCTAACTTTACATGTGTATATATATATATATATATATATATTTTAGAGTAAATTGATATATTAATGTATGATTTTAATAAAATGAATTCAACTCTATAAAATAGTTATGTTTTATTTTCAGATATGATGTTGTACTATAAAATGTCTAAAAATAATATTTTTATTTATATTTTCAGTTTTTAATTGTATCATTTTCATTGTAAAAGTATTATAGGTGTTATAAATTTAAATAGTTGAGGTCATTAATCATAAATTTAAATATATATATATAGTATATCGGTAATTTATGATCAAAAATATTATCTTTTAAATATTAAATTTTTCATTCAAAATGATAAAATTTATAATTTCAAGATTAATCTAAAAATGGTCTCAATATTTTTTTAAAAAATATTTATACTCTAAATTAATAATATTAATTTATGGATAAATTAATAACTCTCCAAATTAATAATTCTTCAAAGTCCCAACATTATTAATTTACAGAGGTTTTACTGTATTTAGTATAATAGTAACCATAATTAATCAAGTTACAAAAAATAAAAAACAATAGTTAGTATAATTAATTAAGTAATTAATATAAACTACTTTAAATTAGTTTCAGTTTCTATGTGGTTATTTTCGGTTGTTATGTGGTTACTTTTGGTTTTTTTTTTTAAAACTAAACTAAATCGAAAACTCAAAATACCAAAATACTAAAACCAAAACCAAACCGATTACCTGTTTTAGTTCGGTTTTTTCGATTCTGGTTTTTATGCCATAGCTAAATGAAATTGAAATTATATTTTTTGGTTTAACTAATATATTGATAAATTAACGATTTTATAAATTAATAAAAGATTATAATTTTAACAAAGTTTTAGTTGTGTATTATTAAGGTTTGTTATTTTATTTAATATTGGATAAAAGGATAAAAAATCACAGAGAGATAGCTTTAGAACCAGAAGTGGCAGTAATGGCGACATCTATTGCGACTCTATCTTCTCCTTTGCCAGTAACTCTGCCTCTATCATCATGTCGCTCTTCCTTCTTTTCCAATTGCTTTATAGTAAAAACCCGACAATACTCTCCTTCTTTGGTGGCGATTCGACGGAAAATCCGACCGGAGCCAACAAGAAAACCATTCACTTGTAATGCCCTGTTTGGTCTCGGTGTACCTGAGCTTGCTGTGATTGCTGGCGTCGCTGCTTTGCTTTTCGGACCTAAGAAACTTCCTGAGATTGGCAAGAGTATTGGCAAAACTGTCAAAAGCTTTCAACAGGTTTGCTGATGATTGAACTTTTTGTTTTTTGATAATTTCAATTTTGGTTGCTATAGTTTGATGAATTCTTCACTTAAAAATCAGATATAAGAATTTGATTTATGTAATTCTGGTGTTTCTAGAGTTTATTGGATTTGAAATTGATGTAAAGGGGGAATGTGTTTTTGGGAATGTTTCTAGGTTCAACTGCTTAGTATTGAAATTGAGTGTGTTTTCTGTATAAAGTATAGATCCATAATACAAACATCTCATTTGCTTGTAAATTGCATGATTACTGATAACTTCGATGTATAATATAGATCAAAACATGTTTTGATGTTTAGGTGTTTTGATATTCAGGTTAATATAGCAGTGTAAACAATTTACAGAGATTTCTTGTTTGTTAAAAACTTGTGGTCATATAGCTTCTTAATGTATGTTATATGTGTTCGTTGCATTGATGACGAAGCCTTGTGGGTTTTGGTATAATGCAGGCTGCAAAAGAGTTTGAGTCTGAGCTTAAGACAGAACCTGAAGATTCTGTTGCCGAGTCTTCTTCAGCAGCAATGAGCAACAAAGAAGAGGAAAAAACTGAGGTTTCTTCAAAGGAAAATGTATGAAGATGATGAGACTTAGAGTTTACTTTTTTCTTGTAGCTACAACAAAATATGAGTTTAGCTCAGTTGCTCGTTTTTGGAAGAAACAAATTAGCCTTCCTATGAATTGTGTGTAATCAATTTGTGTTCGAATCTATAAAGCTCTGTTGAGTAAAAAGCTAAGAATTTGCAGAGTTTATGGTCAAGACAAAGGAAATACAGAAACTCTGTTGTAAACAAAAATGATAGAATTTGGACAAAACAAAATACAAATTCCTCTACTAAGTTTAGTTCTGGATGATACAATTCAGTTGAGTTTCAGGATCATTGACTAATTGGATCTAGACCACTTATCTATTGATTAAGCTTCTGTCTCTTGATCCTCTCAAGTGCACCTATTTTCTTAGTTGCACCGTTTTCAGTAGCTTCTCCGCCTTCTTCATCTCGCTTTCTAGCAAGTCCACCAAATACAGCAGCTGGAACTTCTTTTTGGGAAATCTCCACGTTGTCGTCACCTCCATCAGATTCATCATCGCTTTCATCCGGAAGCTCAATGTCTTCTCCATTTCCTGTCACAGGTTTCCCCTCATTGTCACCAGACTGTGAAATGACTCCTGCACTCACGAAACCAAGCCTTCTTCCGACATCTTTGGCGGCATCTGTGGTGGAAGTCGTAGTTAAGAGCTGCCTCTCTAGGGCCGCCATTTCGTCATCGGGTAAACCAGCTTTCTTCAGCTCGTCTTTTGCTTCTTCCACATCTACCAGCTTCTCCTTTTGCATCATGTTCTCCGGTAGAATGAAATGAGTCTGAAATAAAATAAAACAAGAAAATCAAATATTGTCAGCTTCCAATCTAACTCCAAGTCAATAGCTAGAGCAAATGGATTTTCAGATTACATGATGAAGTTGCTAACAACAAAGGAAAATTGATGAACACTCTTAAAGTACTATGCTTTACATAGGGATCAAAGGGCTAACCTGACTGTAACTTGCGGAAACACTTCTCTTGATACGAAGCATTTCTCTGTATGTGTCTTCGTTTCCATGCTGAACCTCGAACTCATGCCACTTGTTCCAAAATTCAGGGTCAGACCTGGGGTCTGCAAACTGAGAGGCATACTTGTAGAGTGCACGAGAACGATCAATTTCTCCCAAGCTTCTCTCCAACTCTGCAAACTTTATGCACATGATCTTCACATCCTTGTGTGGAAGCCCAGATTCAATAGCCTGCTCATATATTTCTCTTGTTCTGGGAACACCAAATATCTCTGCAGCACGAGAAATGTATATCTCATACATCTCTAGCTTCTGAGCTTCTGGCACTTTTTTGGTCGCTTCCTCATAAACCTTCATGGCTCGCTTGGCCAGACCATAATCCTCTTCTAGCTTAGCATACTGAAGGTATAAAGTCCTGACAGCATCAGATGGAGCCTAAAGATAGATAAAAGACAAGTTAGATCATGAGCAATATCACCGCATTAATAGACAAGTTCTCTGAGCAACTAGAAATTAAAAACCAGTTAATTTTGGTGCTTATTTCATCAGATCTGTGGTCAGACAACACAAAAACACTATTTTTTCAAGCACGGCTAAAAGGATAGATGGGCTTACCATTGAAACAGCATGCTCAAACAACTCTCTAGCCCGCTCCAGCTTTGTCTTCCCATATCTCTTGACAAACTTCGTAAGATAGGTTACCCATATGTCTTTCACATGAGGATACTTGAATATTTTGACACCTCTTTCATACACCTTGAACGCATCTTCAAAGTACTTATTTTCCTCAAGAAGGAAAGCATAATTCAATATAATCTGAGGCGTAGCTATTCTCAAATCCAATATTTTCTCATAGACTGCTCTTGTCGATTCTAAAGTCCCCAGACTTTCCTCCAAATCAACATAAAAGGACCAAAGCCTCAAGGATTTATGTAGCTTCATCTGGACTGGTTCATTGCCATCAGCAGCGATTCTCCGTCTCACTTCTACTGTTGGTACAGCTGTAGCACGCCTCATCAGCTCTAATGCTCCTTTAAAATTCTTGTGTCTCAACTCCATCTCAGCCCACTCACACCATACACTGGCGAGATGGTCCACGTTTTTGTAATTAACCTGGACTGCCTTGTCAAAAATCACTCTTGTATTGACCAGGTCTTTGTGGTTTTCATATAACTTGGCAAAAGCAACCCACAACGTGTGAGGCTTCCCAACTGCTTTCATAGGATCAATAGTCCTCACTGCTTCTGTGTACGTGAGAATCTGCTTTGCTGCATTTCCCTCAAATATTTTTACTCTACGATGCCATTGTTCAACATTGTGTGGATTTTGCCTAAGGAGAACACTGTTTGCTAATGCAGGTCTCCTATTAATCAGTTCTTCCAAGCGAGCTAATCTAAGATCAACATCATTTTCATCGTTCAACCAAAACCCATTCAGTAATTTCCTCTCCAGCTCTTTCACAGACAGATTAAAATTAAGGCGGACATCCTCATCACCATCTTCTGCGCCATTCTCTTCTTTCTCATCTTCCTCATCTTCCTCATCACTTGAACTCATCGTTTCCATCTTTTTCGCAAGAGTACTTTCCTCAAATCTTGAATAAACATCAAATATAACACTGAAGTCTCTCACAGTAACCACCTTCATCATGCCCTCCTCATAGATATCCCTAGCTTTCTCATACAAATCTTTCCTAATGTAATAATCTGCAAGAGATGTCCACAGCATTCCCACTTCATCCGTGAACTTCCTAATCCCTCCCCTTATGATAGCATCAACATTAAGCCCCGAGATATCATTCGCATGGTGCACAAGAAGCTCGCACAACTCCATCCACAGTTTGTGCTTCGTCTTTCCTTTAATAGAATAAAACTTATCATCATTTAACACAGAAGCCAACCGTTCTGCAGATTCTTGCCAACGTTCTGACTTAACAAGAAACTCAATAAACTCCTCAATATGAGTAGGATCATACATAAGATACCTCCTATAAACCCTAAGTGATGTCTCAATAGGAATCCCATCCTGACTAACAAACACAAGATACGGTTCCCAAATCCTATCATGTTGCGTAACAGGCAAAGCACAAAGCGCACGGTCGAAATTTCTCCGAGTCCGAGTAATCAATCTCTGCACCGTAAGGGTCTGAAGATACATAACCCAAATCCTAGGCATCTTATGCATAGTAACTAAAGCTCGTTCGAAAGTATTGTTGAGAGAATCATACTGAGGATGAGTAACAGGCAAATTCCTAACAATATCAAGCCGTTCTCGAAGATAAGCGTACCACAATTTATAGCTACCGGGAAGAGCTTTTAGAGCTCTCTCGTAGATAATGAATCGCTTCTTAAAAGGAGATTCAGCTTTAGCAATCAAATATCTCCACCACAGCTTCAAGCTAAATGGATTACGCAAAAGCTCTTCCTCATATAAGAGATCTTCCTGAGAAGGATAAAGATCTTTGGAAATCGCCATATCCTTAGATCTACAATAGTGTAAACGAAGCAGCGGGTTTGAGAGTTAGTTCAACGACACCAGAGAGAATTGCGAAAAGCTTAATTATATACTGAGAAAGGTTTACCTAGGACTGTGAAGAAGAGGACCAATCGACGGCGTTTATGCTGAAGAAACAGCAAAACGACGGTGAAGGTTTAATTTTAATTTCCCGGCGTGAAGGTTTTCTTAGGGTTGGGAGTGAAGCGAAAAAAAAAGAAAAGATAGTGAGGATTTAACTCTACGATGTGTTGTTATATGGTAATTTTACCAAATTACCCCTACGGTGATCCGTTCCTTCATAATGACTAATGAGTAATTTGCTTTTCTTATTTATATACGATGTAATCTTAGGGTGCAGTTAGGAAAGCAATGCTGCTACCAGGTTTAGGCGCACTTGGCGTTTCTAAAAGTGTGTTTTGTGTAGCCCTCGGCATAAAAAAACATGTATTCGGTTCGGTATTTCTCAGTTTTTTTATTTGGTTCAATTTTTAACCAAAAACTGAAAGTAACCAATAAAAACCGAAAATAATTTATAATAATTAATTAAATATACTAACTATTGTTCGATTATTTGGTTATTTGGTTACTATGTATACTAGTACTAATTTTGGTTCTTTGATTATTTTTCTATTCCAAATCAATTAAGAAACAAAAAAGTTTTGGTCTAGTTTTGTTCTTGTTTCAAGTAGTTACTCGAAATCAAAACCGAGGAAAATCAAACTGATCTAACCAAATTTTTGTCGATACCTATATAATTATCATATTTCCAAAATCAAAAAGTTAAAATGAACCGAACCGCGAGTAACTGAATGAATGTAGGCTAGTTTTGTTCAATTGAAGGATATTGGACAAAACTTTGAGGGGAAAATGACCTATTTATACACGAAATTTTTCAAAATGGTCATTTTATTCGTGAACTTATATGGTTAGATTTTTCATATATTTGCTCTTTAAAATTTCAAAAAATGTACATGAACTTTTTTAATTTGGTCATAATCTTAATTGACTATAATTAAGTTTTTAGTTTGTTAACAGTGATAGGTGGCACTCTATTATCTTAATCGGATCCTAGGTGGCATAGTAATCAAAAAACTACGTCGTTTTGATTACTGAAGAGATTTACATAATGGTAAAAACGGTGTCATTTAGTTGATTTGGGAATTAAAACTCTAAATCAGTCATCTCTCTTATTCGACGAAACAGAACATCGTCAAACTCTATGCGCTTAAAACTCCTTAAACCATCAATTTTTTGCCAAATTCATTCTTTTTTGCTTTTCGAAATCTATTGTTGGCCAAATTCATTCACTCTTTAACTTCCACAATTGAAATCGAAAAGCCAAAAAGAATGAATTTGGCAAACAATCGATGGCTCAAGGAGTTTTAAGCGAAGAGTGCTTGAAGATGTTCTGCTTCGTCGAAGAGGAGGAGATGACTGATTTAGGGTTTTAATTCCCAAACCAACTAAGTTAAAATACTCATTGGCCGTCATGATTTAGGGTTCTTTCAACGACTCTATCTCTTCATTTCTCTCTTCCTAGATTTAAAATTTTTAGAGAGAAAGATCTAGAGTTTATCCGTCATGTTAATTTTTCAGTTTTGGTAATGAAATTATGGAGATTTTCTCCAGTTTCTCTTCCGACATATTGTCGGTTTCTAGTTGAGTTTTTGGTTCTGTTTCCTCGCCGTGATGAGTATCGTTTTTTAATTCAGGTATTTGCCGGTAATTTAACTTTTGCAGACGATGGTTCTTCTTCCCTGAGCTTCTATTGTCACAAGGAACAAAGTATCATGTTTGGCCATTGCTATACCGGAGATTTCACTTCTTTTAATTTGTCAATCTTCGTCGCTTTCACCGAGAAGAACCAGATGGTGAGTAAGATCGGACTAATAGTTTGGATCCCGACAACAATGGAGTATATAGGAGATGAAGATCGATGTTTAGATTCTTCTGGGTTAAATAATTTCTTTGTTCTAGATCCTAATAGGAAGGTGCCTCAGTTGTTTTGAGGAAAGACGATGAGTGGTTCTCAGCTTCACTTTCCAGTGACACATAATCGGAGCTTTGTTAGCCATCTTGGCGGCTATCTGCATATTGATGCTTGATCATATCGAAACCATAACTCTTAAGATTTTCCAACATTTGGGCTTATGTTTGGTCCATTTTCATTTGTTTGTCTGCTCTAATGTATGTTAGTTTGGCCTTTTTTGGTAAATTTGTAATTAAAATTTTGAGGAAAAAAATTCCTAAATCAACTAAACGACACCGTTTTTACCATTTTTTTTGTCTCTTCAGTAATTAAAATGGTGTAGTTTTGATTACTATGCCACATAGGATACGATTAAGATAATACGAGTGCTACTTGTCACTGTTAACGGACTAAAACAGACTATTAAGCGTTGACTAACGCTCTTAATAATCAATTAAGATTATACCAAATCAAAAAGTTCATGTATGTTTTTTGAAATTTTAAGCAGTGAATGTATGAAAAAGTCAACCCTATAAGTTCACGTATAAAATGGTTCTTTTGAAAAAGTTTGTGTATAAATAAGCCGTTTTCCGTCAAGGACGTGTGGTCCAGTGGTAGTGGCCATTTTAGCATTTCTTAGGCACCAGAGTTTAATTCTTCCCTAATGTAAAGAGGGATTTTAAAATATGAAATTTGACTATGAATCGAAACTTATCAATCCAATTATAATAATAAGGTTAAAAAAAAAAAATCCGTTTTCCCAAATTTCGAGGACAGTACACAAAAAAGTAAGCGGTTTCCCGTAGGCCCTGCATTTTGTCCTCAATTGGGCCGAACTCCATAAGCCCAGTTTAGGTTTGTGATTCGTTAGCTCTCCTCATCGGTGAGAGTTCTTAGTTTTTATGTTGATGTAAATTGAGCACGTAGTTTTTGTGGATTGAGTAGAAATTTGGGTTTTTTTTTTAATCTTTTCTTTTTCGTTACTTTGGTAGGAATTTGGGTTTAAACCCAATCCGATTTGACTCCTTTATTTACATTGGTACTAAACAAGTCTAAAAGATATTGTATAAGCAAGTCAAAAGCAATGGTATCATCGTTCTTTTTCTTTTTTTTTGGGCTAAGGCATCATCATTCATGTAAGGCTCTTTACATGTAAAATCAAATATTGGGAAACAAACCTCAGAATAAACCATCAAATTCATGACTATATGTGATATATTTATTAGTACATGAATATGAAAGGGCCTTCGTCTTTGCTTCTTGTTCCCTTTTGCACAAGTATGTAGAGAGAGCTTTAATCTCTTTCTCTCTTTTTCTTTTCTTCTCCCAAAACATTTCTATCTTTTTTGCTCTTCCTTCTTTCAGAGAGATCCTACTTAGTACATAGGATTCTTTCTCTGTCCTATCTCACCCACAAAAAGTTTAAAAATTGAGAGTTGTTTCAAGTTGAAACATAGTGTTACCATTACAACATTGATCTACACACACTCATCAGTGAGATTGCATCACAGAACATGCAACAGCTTGTGCCCAATGCCTTAATCTTTGCTTCACCTGCTGAGGATTGTCTCCTGCACAACTCAGATTCACATTGATTGGTATATACATTATATATATATATATATATATCAATATATGGATCATATGAAAAAAAAAAGACAAAGAGAGTTCTGTTTTACCTGGACAAAGGATCTTCAATGAATCCGAATCAGTTTTTGGGCTACAAGGTATGCTGCTTGAGGACACAGAAGTAGAACACAAGGAGCTATCTCCGCCGGGACTACTACGATTGCTACTAGGTGAAGGGAGAGGTGAAAGCTGCCTATTCACAGCAAAGTAAAGATCTAAAGCTGGTAATGTGTTGCATAACTTTTGTCCGGCTTCTTCTTTGAAACCAAATCCTAACTCAATAGACCCTTTAAGGTCCCTTAAGTCTTCATCGGTTATATCTGGTGAGTCATTATCATTTACAGAGACTCCTTTATGCTTTTTCTCCTGAATCTTCAACATTTGACGTCGCCTTCTTTCCCAAGCAACATCTCGCGGTGTCTCACGCATAGATAACTGTTTTGATAACTTTTGTTTTCCTTTTTGTGACGCCATTGTTCCACTAGGTAGTGGCGAAGGAAGCGATGGCGTTGATGATGAGATTGGTAAGGTAAGGCCTTCTCTTCTCCTCACCATTTTTTAATTACTTTGAAGAGATAACTTGTAATGTAAGGTAGAGGTGTTGAACTTAGGGAAAGATACCTTGTGGTGCAAATAAGAGCTTGTCTTGAGCTGTTTCCTTTATTTTAAAGCTTTGGCTTTGCTTTAAGGGTCTAAATGTGTGTTCTTCATCTGATGGCCGCGTGCGACACCAATTAACGCGGCCAACAAAGAAGCTTCTACGGGCCGGATTGATTAGAAAATCTTATGTTTTCTTTTTCTCTACCTGAAAATTTTGCCGACCCGACCACACGAACACCCAAACAAGAGAGAGAGACTCAAGAACCTTTAATGTAGGATTGGAAAAAGTAGTTTAAAACCATTGATTTATGCAATGTATGGTCAAGCTATTTTCCTCCATTGTTTAAATTTGATACAAATTAAGACTCATCCCATATATTTAGCTACCATTCTTTGTTTAGATTCTTGACCCCTAAAACAAAACGAGTTTCATAATTATCCTACTCTAGAAGACTAATCACGTTAATTTTCTCTATTAATAGGATTAAGTCTACTTTCATAATTCTACTATACGTTTGAAATAACAGAATATAATATGAATTAAAAACTCAACAGTACTAAATATAGGTTTCTTCGGTTAATCCTCTCCTCCATAGATTCAAGAAGTTTCTGTTTCTCTTTCCCACATAACCCCAAAAAAACAGGAGTCTTCTGTCTTGCTGGGATGGGGCTTTTGCTTCCGTTTCCATGGCTTTGATCAATCATCGTTAGGTTGCAAAGAGGAGAAGAAACAAGTCTCCAGCTTTCTTTGCTGGTACCTTGAGGTAAAGCCTTTAGAGAAGAACAATAAGCTTTTTTCATTTCTTTAAGAAGACGTTCTTATATACGTTTGTGTATGTTTCAGCCATGAACGAGAAAACTCGGAACCTGTTTTCCTTCCTTTGTTTCTTCTATGTTCTTCTGGTTTCTCCATCTCAATCTAATGGCCAAGATTTTGCATTGAGCTGTGGGGCAACAGAAGCAGCTTCTGATCCAGACAAGAAGAAATGGGAACCGGACACCAAATTCTTAAAAACCGGAAATACGGTTCATGCAACAGCTACTTATCAAGATCCTTCCCTTCTCTCAATGGTTCCTTACCTGACAGCAAGAATCTTTTCAGCTCCTGCAACTTATGAGATTCCGGTTAAAGGAGACAAAAGACATATGCTTCGGTTACATTTCTACCCATCAACGTACACAGGACTTAGTATTACCGACTCTTATTTCTCTGTGACAGCTAATGATGTTACTCTTCTCAGCAACTTTAGTGCATCTATCACATGTCAAGCCTTGACGCAGGCTTACCTCATTAAAGAATATTCTCTTGCACCAATAGAAAAAGATGTTTTGAGCATCACATTTACTCCCTCTGATAAACACAAAAACGCATTTGCTTTCATCAATGGTATTGAGGTTGTTCAGATGCCAGACCTGTTTGATTCAGCTACTCTTGTTGGGTTCTCAGATCAAACAACAGATACTAAGACAGCGAATCTTCAAACGATGTTTAGGCTTAATGTAGGTGGTCAGGATATTCCCGGAAGCAAAGACTCTGGAGGATTAACCAGAACTTGGTACAATGATGCACCTTACATTTTCAGTGCTGGTCTTGGTGTTACTCTTCAAGCAAGCAACAATTTCAGGATCGACTACAAAAATCAGTCGGATTCTAGCGCTCCTGCTGATGTCTATAAAACCGCTAGATCCCAGGGACCAAATGGAGATATCAACATCAAATCGAATCTCACATGGTTGTTTCAAGTTGACACTAATTTCACCTACATTATGAGACTCCATTTTTGTGAATTCCAGCTCTCTAAAGTCAACCAGAAAGCTTTCAACATTTACATCAACAATAGAACCGCTCAAGGAGACATGAATGCCGCAGATATACTCGCATGGACAGGAGGAAAAGGTATACCAACTTACAAAGATTACGCGATATATGTTGATTCCAAAGACGGAGGAGAAGAGATTTGGCTTCAGATGACGCCATCAACACTAGCCAAACCAGAATATCTTGACTCACAGCTTAATGGACTTGAGATTTTCAAGATGGAGACAATGAAAAACCTTGCTGGTCCAAACCCACAACCATCACCAATGAAAGCTAACGAAGAGATTAAAAGAGAATTTCAGGGTGACAAAAGAATCAAAACTGTCCTCATTGGTTCTGCTGGAGGAATTGCAGCAGTTTTACTTTGCGCGTTCATATTCACAGTGTATCACAGAAAACGAAATTTCACAGGCACTGAATCACACACATCAAGTTGGCTTCCTCTATATGGAAACTCTCACACATCTGCAACTAAATCTACTATATCTGGTAAGAGCAACAATGGAAGCCACTTATCAACTCTTGCAGCAGGTTTATGCAGAAGATTCACATTGTCTGAAATCAAACAAGGAACTCAAAACTTCGACGAGTCAAAAGTTATTGGAGTTGGAGGATTTGGTAAAGTCTACAAAGGAGTTATAGATGGAGGCACAAAAGTGGCAATCAAGAAATCAAACCCTAATTCAGAACAAGGGCTCAACGAATTCGAAACAGAAATCGAACTTCTCTCAAGACTAAGACACAAACACTTGGTTTCCTTGATTGGATATTGCGATGATGGTGGAGAAATGTGTTTGATATACGATTACATGGCTCTTGGAACACTAAGAGAACATCTTTACAACACGAAAAAACCTCAGTTAACTTGGAAAACACGATTAGAGATCGCCATTGGAGCTGCAAGAGGATTACATTATCTTCACACAGGAGCAAAGTACACAATCATACATCGTGATGTGAAGACAACTAACATATTGCTTGATGAGAATTGGGTTGCTAAAGTTTCTGATTTTGGTTTGTCCAAAACCGGACCAAACATGAATAGAGATCATGTAACAACAGTTGTCAAAGGAAGTTTCGGGTATTTAGATCCAGAATACTTTAGAAGACAACAACTAACTGAGAAATCTGATGTTTACTCATTCGGAGTTGTTTTATTCGAGATCTTATGTGCAAGACCAGCTTTAAACCCTAGTTTACCTAAAGAACAAGTAAGTCTTGGAGATTGGGCGTTGAATTGTAAGCGCAAAGGGACTTTAGAAGACATAATTGATCCTAATCTACAAGGGAAGATCAATCATGAATGTTTGAAGAAATTTGCAGATACAGCAGAGAAATGTTTATCTGATAGTGGATTAGATCGACCAACAATGGGAGATATTTTATGGAACCTTGAATTTGCACTTCAGTTACAAGAAGGTGATGGATCTCGACGAACACCGAGTCATGGAGGAGGATCGGAGGATCTAGGTGGAGGAGATATGGCGGTTAACGTTGGAGTTGGAGAACACGATGTGAGTGACTTGTCTTCTGAAGAAAACAGTGGAATATTTTCTCAAATTGTAAACCCTAAAGGACGATAAGGTTTCGGAGAGGAACAAAAAGAAATCATAATTTGGTGTCTTTTTATGTAGTGTGATAGGCAAAAAAAATGAATGTGAGACAACTAAACTTTTTTTTTTTTTTTTTCGATTTACCTATTGTTTTTGTGAATTAATCTAAAGTCGAAAAGATTTGTAAGAAAAATATCCTTATGTGAATTCTTATATGTTATCAAGAATATTGTCTACAAATCATTGACCGTCAAAGATCACTCGGCGTTTTCTAATGCACACAAATGTTGTAGTCTTCTTTGCTAATCTTTGGCATTTGTCTTTCTGACTTCGGCTTTGAATTCACTCTTCTTCATTCTCTCTAATAAACAGATTTCACATAATATAGTTAGTCGTGGTTGACATTCGTCATGTTGACGTGTATGAGAGTATTTTGAATAAGACCAATGGTACCGGCTTAGGTTGTAGACATAAAAATAGTGTGTAGATTTGTTATTGAGGATGAATACATACGACTTATATACAACAACTAAAGGGGGTTTATTGAATGGTGGATTTTAATGGATTTTTATGAATTTTAGTGGATTTAGAAATCATGTGTTATTTAATAAATGATTTTAAAATATGTATTTATAAATTATGTGTTATTCAAGCATTGATTTTGAAATTCATAATTAAATCATGTGTTATTCAAACATTGAAATCTAGTCTATTAAATTTACAAATCCAGTTTATTTGATTTTAAAATCCTATAGATTTATAAATCCACAAGTATTTCTAAATTCATTAAAATCCACACTCCAATAAACCCCCTTAAGTGTTTAATACATGAGTTATTCTAAAGAACATTTCATACTTGACATAATACAAGATATTGTCATAAATGTGATTCTAGATTTTAGTTTTTGGCTTTTAGTTTTTGATTTTGAAAATAGATTTTGGTTTCTAAAAATTCAAAAAACTAGTTTTTAGTTTTTGATAAAAGTAACGTTGATTATCAAAAAATTGGGTTTTCAACTTTTATGGAGAATCTAAAAACCAAAAACTTGAATGTTGAATTATAATAAAAAACAGTTTTTCAAATTATAAAAACTAGTTTCTTAAAAACTTGAATGGCTGAAAAAAGAGTTTATGAGAAACAAAAACCAAAAACTCTTTAAAAACTACCAACCAGTCGACACCAACATATCATTTATAATAAGACTTCTCAAACACATATAGGCTATGAATGTATGCACTAGTTTTCGGTTTTTGCTTTTAGTTTTTGGATTATTTATTTATTTATTTTTTGTCAAGGGAAGATTCCATTAAATGATCTCAACTAACAGACATTGTTCAAAAGGAAAGTGCTTAAAGACGATTTTGCAAGAGAATCGGAAAGTACATTGATCGATCTTGAAATGAACGTGAACGAAATTGAAGAAAAAGAAAGGAGAAGATTGGCTAGATCCTGTTAAACGCCATAGATCTCGAAAATTGTCAAGCCTTTGAGAAGGGCATTGATTAGGATTTGAGAATCGGATTCGACTTCTAGCTTGGTGCTTCCGATAGATAATGCATTCTGAAGTCCCGATTTAATTGCCAACGCCTCAGCCATCAATGGAGATCCAACCGAATTGATGATACCAGAGAAGCTTCCAACGCGACGATCCTCTATGATGAAGATACTCGATATACCTGCAATAAGTTTATCTTTCTGCCAAGCTACATCAGAGTACAGCACCACTGAGTCTGGATCTGGATTTGATACTTGTAATGATAAAGAGCTCTTCACCTGAGGAAAGGTATATTGTGTTGTGTTCCATTCTTTTGCTTGTTGTATTGATGAAGAGATTAATTCAGACTCCAAATGAAACATTCTGTTGAATATCATGTTATTCCTTGACTTCCAGACTCCTAATGAAACATTATGTTGAATTTCATGTTATTCCTTGATTTGGATTATAAATTTAGCTTTTTGGATTTTAGATTTTGGTTTTAGTTTTTAGATTAGTTTTTAAAAACAAAAACTAAAATAAGTTGGTTTTTGGTTTTCGGTGAAACCAACGTTGATTTCTTAAAATCCAGTTTTCCTACTTTTTAGGGAAAGAAAAAACTAAATACTTGAATGGTAAAATACAAAACTGTTTCTAGATTTTGAATAACTATTTTTACAAAATCATGATTGGCTTAAACATTATTTTCCCAGAAACAAAGCCTAGAAACCAATTTAAAAACTAATTTCAGTCAAGATCATAGTTGTTTTTATCAACAATTGAATCGATATAGTTTAATTTATAATTTAAATCGTAAACTCACACATATTACACAATTATTTAGAATCAAATTTCGGTAAAAAGATAATAAATTTGAATATTTAACTACTTGACAAACTTCTATACATGACCTATAATTATTGTAATATATAATATTAGCTATATGAGATGGTCTTCAGAACACCCATAGCAAAGAATATAAGTTAATATGAGTGTACTCTAATTCATAGATACTCACCAAAATTTTATCTATAAATTAAATTCTAAATTCTATCGCACGGGTTATGTAATTATTTGAAATCAAATTTAAGTAAAAAAACTATAAATGAGAGCATTTAACCACTTGATAAACTTTCATTATAAAATTTATTAGTATTTACTATCTACGATGTTAGCTATGCGAGATGGTCTTGGGAACACCCATAGCAAAAAATTCGAGTGAATGTAAGTGTACTCTAACTCGCATATACTCACCAAAGTCATCAAAAGGAATGAGCTTTCTAAAGATCTCTAATTGGCATCTTACAAAACATTTTATCCTTCTCTAACCAATTTGAAGAAATCTATTTTAAGTTTGTAAAGAGAGAGTAAAACCAAGAGGCAAATGTTATCGCCAAAGTTGTACTAGCTCGAGAGTTCAACGCATTAATGATATTTCTGTTTTGTGACCAAATAGAAAGAAAAATCTTATGATATCATTACTAAACTCGATCTTTGAGTTGGAAATGACTATTTACTAAAAAAGATAGTAATATCTTAGAAGGTTAATAAATTTATTACCAACTACTAATCTCGTATCTAAGATATCTTATGAAAATATAGATCTAAATCTTATCAATTATATAAAAATAATGTTATAGTAATCGGATAACTCAAGTGAATTATTTTAGTCTTGTATTCTATAATAGAATAGAATCACAATACGGCACAGATCATGATTAAAGTTGCACATGCACATCCACATCTGTATATGATTGGATGTGAGTAAAATCATTGAAAGGAATGATGATAAGCTTATGCATCGTGGGGTTTGATTCGAAATCCAAATTCTATAAAGAAACCTTCATGCGTCACAAAATATTAGTAGTATTATTGTCAACCAAATCATCGATTTGCTTTTTGGCTTTTTCTCCTAATCTTTTCTTGACCGTTTCGAGAAACCCTAGTGGATCAATGTTCTTATAGTATTAAATATTAATTATTATAATATATACTCCATTTTCTATAATTACTAAGTGATATTTTTCATGAAGTGGAGTAGGCCAATCTAGTGGACTTTGTAGAAGTGAATATTTGACAAAAAATGAATCGGACATGCCTACTTTGTCCTACCGCGTAGAAGACGAACATACAACGACAAATAAAACGTCTATATAACATATTATATTTGCTTTGGTTTATACAAAAGTTGCATTTTATTATTACTTTATACAAATAGAAAGTATATGAAATTTTACATTCTAAAATTTAAGAGAATGCTACAAACCCAATCACTATAGTCTAGTGGAATTTAACGTCTAGGGCCTCAACTTCTATTCGTTCTTAGTTGTTGAACCCCACAAAAAAAAAAAAAAATGGTAGAAACAAACACTTGATTAAATGACAAGAGGCAAAGAGAATCTTTCCTAGGTCAACTATTTCTCACTTACGGTCCTACTTTTCTTAAGTGTATAATTTTAGTCCAATTTATTATTGGCAACAATTTAATCTTCTTCTTCAAACGTGGAATATATCCGTCGGTGGTTTTAAATACCATAAGATATACTTTTAATATACTTATTATTCCGTTTGGTTTTTTCTCTGTGATTCGAAGAAATGTATAAAAACCTAGTCATGTGAGTTAGTTAGTAGAACAAACAACTCGTAGGAATTGTCCGTAGCTAGCTAAGTTATTTATCTTCTCTATTATTCTGCATCGAACTTGATTAGTGTCTTTATTTGTCAAACACTTCATTAGTTTGTGACCAAAAGAAAAACGAAAAAGACAACTATATATATATATATATATGACTAAAAGGATGTTGGTACTAAATGGTAACCAGGTTGAGTAGTTCAGGTAGATTCAACTGATACTATTTGCATATACAACAATTCAGTTGGATTCCACAATTTTAAATATTTTTTATTTAAATTTTAACTAATATACTATATAATTAAAAAACAAACTAATTCGTGTATCTCCTCGGTAAATATGGACATTTAAAGTTCATGTGGATTCCAATCAGACTTTTCAAATTTTCAGGTTTTTGATTTTATTCAATTAACATCTATTTAGATATATTTTATGGATTGAGTTTGTTTTGGTATCGATTGGATATGGTTTGATTGTGATACTTTGTTAAAGATCCGAATTTATGTGAACTATTCAATTTTGATTGAGTTCGGATTATGTATTATTTTTTTCAATACCAAAACAAATTAGGATTTAATAAAAAGAGTCTAACAAAATTCAAAACTTAAATAAAGATTTGAATATTTTGGATTTTATTTTGTTCCAAAATGAATAATAATATAATCAAATTTTTAATTAAAAATTTGAATATTAAAATTAAATTTTTAATTAAAACAATAATTTTTAGTTATATAATTGTATTTCATGTATTTTGGATCTATTACTCCATTCAGTTCTTGGTATGACCAAGTTTAAATTTGGTTTTTCATGTATATGAATTTAAGTTCCACACGACTATTTAGTCTATTCTAATTCGATTTGATACATTCTATTTTAGATTAGGTACCAAAATATTATAGATTTTAATTTTATATAATACACTTAATTATGATTTAACTTTGAACTATTAGTTAAAATTTTAAAATTTTATTTTTAAATTAAGTTATTTTATTAGGCATACTAATTTTTTATTTTCTTTCTAAACTACTATTTTACCATTTGATTTTAACTTATTTAACCAGATTTCATTGCAAAAAATAAAATAAAAATTCAACCAAATTTAACATTCAGCTAGATTCAGTTATATTCAGCTGTTACCATTTAGACCCGTTAATTAACTTTATGTGTTGAAGTTTCTTTTATTTATAATTCTCGGTGGAGTGATGTATAATTTCGATGATAAAATAATAAAACAATGATGTAAATTAATGGATTTCCGAAGTAAACTTCAACGACATGTAGGGTCTCTACTTTATTAATTTAGATTCCACTCAAACTTTTTATATATTTTTATATTTTTGTATATATTACAATCATATACGCTTGCTTTTTCTTTCTTTACAACTTTTTTTCTACTAAAAACACAGCACCTACATATCTCTTGATCGAATATCACCATCTATATTATACAGAAACTTAGCTAATAAGTTAACTAATTATGGTTTAGTATTGAAAAAAATATATATATTTAGAGCATCCCAACTCATTACTCTATCTTTTACTCTATAATAAAGTAACTCTAATATAGAGTAAAAAAAATATTCCTAGAATATGTTTTTTCACCATACTTATTATTTTCTTAAAACATCTATTACTTATCAAAATTATCAATTTAACCCACATCTTTTATAATTAAGCTAATTAATAATTATAATTATAATATCATTGAAATTAGAAATTTTATTACATAAAGAAAAGTACATTATACATTAAAATAAAAAAAGAAAATACATATATTTTTAAATATCACTATTAATATAGTTCTCCCATAAATGATCAATTAACACATTTCGAAGAGCGAAATGTACTTCTTTATCTTTGATGTTTCTGTACTATGCAAGAAATTCTTGGAATCGGACATTATCATCTTCAACTAGTTTGAATTCTGGAGGTAGAATTTTTGTTGCAACATTAATTGGTACATCAACATGACACTCATCCTTGATTATCATGTTATGCAAGATGACACATGTAGTCATTATGTCATGCAAGACATCATTTTTTTCCAAAACAAACTAGTCCTTTCATAATAGCAAAACGCGATTGAAAGGCTCCAAAAGCACGGTCGACATCTTTTTTACATGCAACTTGTTTCATAGCAAAAAATATATATATATTTTTTGACCTCTTGGTTCGTAAATAGTTTGCACTATAGTTGACCAATTTTGGATATATACCATCAGCCAAATAATAACCCATATTATATTTTTTTTTTGAATGACATAGTGAACTTAAGGAGCAATACCTTAAGCAAGATTGGAAAAAAAGTTGGAAGAATTCAATCTTTAACGTGGGTATTCATTAGAATTTTATTTATGTTGTTGTGTTTTTTTTATAAATGTTGTTTTATTCTAAAATATTAATTAATTATATATATTTATGAAACAAATTATCTACAATTTAATATTTCATCAAAGTGTAATAGTTGGTCTAATTATTATTAGTTAAATGTATAATCATAACATTTAAAAGTTAAAGGACCATTTTGTAAATATAAAAATTGAACTCTATTATAGAGTAATGAATAGTATAACACCAAATATAGACTATTGTTCATTACTCTATAATAGAATGAGATATAGAGTGGGGTTGGAGATGATTTTACTCTATTATAGAGCTTAAAGTGGAAAATAGAATGGGGTTGATAAACTTTGATCTTTTATCATAATTTAATTTTTATAGTAAGAGTGATGATAAATTATAGAGAATTTCATCAAAAATGTCAAAAGGTTTGCAAAATCATGAAGAATACTCATATGTTTTGACTTTCTCTCACGTGATCTGCTTTTAAGCCCAAAAAGACAAATGTGACCCTTGCTTTATTGGTAATGATACAGTTTAACAAAGTGAATATGTGGTTGGGCAGGAGTAAAAGTAATGGGCAGGAGAACGTGACCCTTGCTTTAAGAAGATAGTATAAATTATGGACATATGAGAAATATGTACATGTCCAAAACTATGAAATTACTTATCCATGTCTATGTAGTTAATTATTATTAATAGGAATATGTTCATAGTGTCATTTACATTATAAATGAGGGACATATGCGACATGTATATGTCCATGTCCGTTTAAATGAAACTGTACATGTTCTTGACCATAGAGTTAAATGTCATGGCAAGAGATATGTCCATACGTACAATCACATTGTAAAAAATAGACATATGAGACATATGTCCATGTCTATTTAAATGAAATTATAACATGTTCATGTCCATAGAGTTAAATGGCAAGAGATATATCCAAACGTCCCTGTCGATAGAATGTCCAAGAGATTATATGTCCATATACCTGCCCATAGAATGTCTATGTCTAATGGTATGAAAATGAACGTGTCCATGTCAATATGAATATATGTCATTGTACTAAGTGCGTCTAGACGAGAAAGACATTTAACAAGGACATATGTTACTTATGTCCATATCCAATAAGATGAAATTTAACATGTCCATGTAGATATTGTTAGATATGATATAAAATAGACTTCAACATATTTTTCTTTGTCGGTGTCCATGCAGTACATTGTCATTAATAGGAATATGTCCATAGTACTTTAAAATACGTAAGACCACATCTAATGATATGTAATTGTATATGTCTAGAACCACATAATATATTGTCGTTATTATTAATATGTCATAAGTATGTTTTTTCAATCGGAGAAATGTTGATATTAAAAAGGAGCTTAATTTTTCTATGTCTATAAATGTAATGGTATATGTGAGCATAAAAAATTGTTATGCTTCTTCTGAGAATGAAAAGTAAAACAATGAAAGAGACAATAAGTTGAAGAGGGAGACAAAAGTAAAAAAGATATCGGATAGAAGTAAAATAGTCTAATAGCATGAAAAATAAATATGGTGTAGGGCATGTGAGATAAGAAAAAGTTGATGTAGCCATTTGAAATAATTTAGATAACTTTTAAGGGTATTTTTCATACTTTTCTCTATATATTGTATTTTAAATTTTGTATAATTTATTCATTTGCTTTAACATCATTTTTTTATTTATTTGTCGAGTTGCTTTCAGTCTGATGGTTAGGATGATCCAGCTAATGACTTGGCACCAGGGTTCGATTCCTATCCGCTGTATTATGGTGGCTTAAAAAAAGAATTTTAGGGGTGGGGTTAGGCTATGGATCAGGTTTTATCGATCTAATGTTGACAAAAAAAAAAAGAAGATCTTTTTATTTATAGCAGCTACTTTGGACTTTGATAAGTGGATTTGGAAAATGTCCATTACATAATAAAGACTTATAAGATAATTATTATTTTAATTGAAAAAATTTCACGCCCATTGTACACCAATTACACGTTTTAGGGTCATATCAACTAATGTATTTTGAAAAGAGACTTTCATTGTTTTCCTTAACACGTTAAATTTTAATAAAAGTTATTGCGGAATTCAAACTGGAGATGCATTTATTTTTGTTTCACTATGAGTTCTATGTAGACTTAAATTGCCATAATTTTAGTTCTTAATTTTAAATAGGTAACATATATTGCTGTAAAAAATAAAGATGTTTTAATGAGATTTTCAAACATATGTTAGAATTTTTTGGAATATGTTAAAGTTTATTTTCAAGATTATGTTCTATGCACGTAAAGTTTATTTTCTTAATCTTTGAATTCTGAAACCTATTCTTGTTATGCAATTCAATACCCATTAACATTAAGGATTTAGAGTAATTCATACAGTCATTTTGTGTTTTCAGATGTTTAGGAGGTTCATATTATGGGTTTCAATTTTTCATAATGCTATAAAGCTCTTGTAAAAGAAAGTTTATTTGATATTTTATTATTATTTTACATTTTATTATCGTTTATTATATTATAATTAAACTAGTTTATTTTTACCACACGTAATTATTAAATTTTCGAATCCACCTGCATATATAAGTATAAAAGAACATTTCCCTAATCAAATGATTTTTCGTATTATAAAGAAAAATATTGAATAAAAATTAGAGGGACATCTTCTTCAGAGAGAGGAAGAAAGTTTCCATTTTCAAGATAAGACAAGAAACAGACAATAGTGCATGTTCAGTCAACATTCCAGCTACACGTGTTACGAGGGAGACAGACTACTTATGACACGTGTCATGATCTTATCCGTCAATGATTTTGTTTTATGCTCGAGATTCTGAAGATTGAAGAACACAAAGCTGGAACTTGGCCCCACCATTGACAACATTTTCTTCTTCATGAGAAAACTACGGCTTACATACTATTAAATCATTTAAAATGTTAATTTTTATGGGGTTAAATGTTACTAATTATTAGTATTTTTTTGGTTGTCACAAGTTAATTATTAGTGGGATTATTAAGAATTTTTCTAATTCTTAAAACATCAAGTATGAGACTGAGGGAGAAATATGTAAAGAAAAATAATTCCTAATAATAAACTTTTACATTTTTTTTGCCAAGTTTCTTAATAATACATGTGGTTAAATATTCAATGGTTAAATGCCCTGACGAATATTCCTAATAATACATGAAGTATTTTGTGGGTCTAATTGTTGGATTTTTACAACAAACTATAATTTTTTTTTGTTAACTTTATTCCTATAATTAGATTTTACTCATATAATTAGATCGATAAAATTATAAACTTATTTATACGAAAAATAAGTAATGCAAAGTAGGTCCAGTAATGGGCCCCACCAAGAAATCTTTTACATAGGACTCTGTTTTTTCTCTCCTTCTTCCTCTGTAAAATGTGTCTGTAGTCTGAAGAATCAACTCCACTCCACTTCCTCTTCTTTCACTTCTCTCGAAGCTTTGCGTTTTTGTGAAAGAATCTCCTTTATCTTAAACGGAGAAAGAAATTTCATATCCTTATACAGATTTTTTGTTGTTGTTTTCTTCTTAAAAAGAGATTAGAATCTTCTGCTTTTAACCCTTAATTTTCGGGAGATTTCTTGTTCATAACCTCAAAATATCTCACATTGTAATGATTCTTCTCTTTTAAAAGGGTCTTTAGGATTCGAGTTCTGGGTTCTTCTTCTCCTATCATCTTCAGTTTGTGATTCTTCCTAAATTCTTCTCAAAAGATTTTTGGGTGTTAGGGATCTTGAGTTGAGAAAATGGAAGAAATTGAAGCTGCAAACAAAGCAGCAGTGAAAAGCTGTCATGGAGTTTTGAATCTCTTAACCCAACAAAGAAATGATTCCAAATCTATAATGGTTGAAACAAGAGAAGCAGTTTCCAAGATTAAGAGAGTTTCTTCTCTTTTGTCTAGAGGGTTAGATCAAAGGAAGATTAGGAAACTCAACAACAACAATTTCAAGTTTAGTACTTCTTTGTTGCCTCAACACATCTTTTTGGAAAGTCCCATTTGCAGTAATAATGTTATAAGCGGTTGTATCCCAGTTCTAGCACCAAAACCACTTCAGATTGTACCAGCTTCTGGTGCTACTACTGGTTATGGCAATATTGACCCAAAACAGAAACCGGGTCATCTTCCATTGATGATGCTTAACCAGAAAATGTGTGTTGAGAAGTCATTTCTCGAGCTAAAACCACCGCCTTTTCGAGCTGCTGATCCGAAACCATTGAACCAAGTTCCTTATCAGTTTATTCATAGCCACCAAAAAGCTTACTCAAGGAGCAATAGTGGTTTAAATCTGAAGTTTGATGGGTCTATTGGTGGTGGTGGTGGGAGTTGTTATTCCCCAAGTATGTCAAATGGATCAAGATCGTTTGTTTCATCTCTTAGTATGGATGGTAGTGTCAGTGTGACAGATTACGAAAGAAACTCGTTCCATTTGATTGGATTACCACAAGGATCTGATCATATATCACAGCATTCAAGGAGGACTAGTTGCTCTGGTAGTTTGAGATGTGGGAATAAAAGCAAATGTCATTGTTCCAAAAAAAGGTGTTTATTGGTTTGTCTTTCTTATTTGATAGAAGTGTTTACCAAGAGACCTTGTTTGATTTGGTGTTTGTTGTTTATTTGATTGTTTTTACAGGAAACTGAGAGTGAAACGATCAATCAAAGTACCTGCAATTAGTAACAAGATTGCAGATATTCCTCCTGATGAATATTCATGGAGGAAATATGGACAAAAGCCAATAAAGGGTTCTCCTCATCCAAGGTAAGAATAACATTACAATGTACAGAACATTGTACTTGTTTAGATGTTTTGGTCTATAACTTGTTTCTGTTTTGTTGCAGGGGATATTATAAATGCAGCAGTGTGCGAGGTTGTCCAGCAAGGAAGCATGTTGAGCGATGTGTAGACGAAACTTCGATGCTAATTGTGACTTATGAAGGCGAGCATAACCATTCAAGAATACTCTCTTCCCAATCAGCTCACACTTAATCAAAAATTGGTCTTGTAGCTGCGTTTCTGCAATTGTATATTATACTTGAGAGTCTTGCATCATCACAATATGGATTCAGCCTTGTCTGCATATAGATTTAGTTATATATGTAAGCATAATCTAGACGTGTTTTTTGTTTGGTTTCCATCAAATGTTGATTCAAATGGGTCTAGATTTGTTGAGCTACAACTGTTAACTGATGTAGTTCTCATTTTCTGATATGCTTTGGTTCCTTTGTTTCTCTTTCAATTGCCATTAGTGTACAATCTAAATTGAACTGGAAATGAAAATGCACAATATTTATGAGTCTAGATCAATTGATGAAAATGATCCTGGAATTCAGCCAGATCAGAAGCAAACAATTTCAGTATCTGAAAATTTTGTTTGTACAGAAGAGAATTCCACAATCCTGAGGTTTGTTAAAGATGATCTCAATGAACAAAATTGCAACATGAACTTCTATTATTCACTCAGGTGTTGTGTTTTTCACAACTGTATCAACTAACAAACCGAAGTCGACTAACCTCCAAACCAGCTACAGTTAACTTGAGTTTCTGTTTTGGTGGCTCAATGTCTTATGTATATTCCTTTGATCCCAGATTGTTTATATTATTCCAATACACATAAATTGCAGTTGAAGAACATGATGAAACAGAGGATTTTCTAAAAGTAGCCATTGTTGAATCCCAAATAGAGGCAGAGGTATAAAAGCCAGGGCGGATCCATATGAGAAGGAGGTCAGGCACGTGCCCCACACTGCCTCTAAAAATTTTGTTGATCACTTGTTAGATTATTATTCTTTATTGGCTCAGTTGGATTTTATAAACTTTGAAGTAACCAGTTCAATGTCTATTTTGTGTTGTTTAATCACTTTTTTTTACCATTTTTTTTTTTTTTTTTCACATTTCCTTTTTTT
>OVAX01000689.1:38996-68211 GCA_900406405.1 Lepidium africanum
TTTTTTTTTTTTTTGTCACATTTCCTTTTCTTATGTAATATGTACTATGTAATATGTACGTGCAGTCTTGACAAAATTAAATGTACATATAATCATATCCCATAATTCATTTTTTGTTTTCTCTTTCTAAACTTATAATTTTTTTGGTTAGATTATAATTATACTTTTTTTTCTTTTGTTTTAATTATGATGTTTAGAATATTTTGGTAAAACATAAAAAATTGACAATTTAGTTGTCAAATATAATATCTAAACCTTATATTTGAGTCATTATTGAATAATATCATACATGCTATAATAAAATAAAAGATTTAATTTTTTGATGATTATTGTAATTACTATAATGTGCCTCATATTAATATTAGTTCTGCCAGTGAGATCACAAAAACGTATTATAAGTAGTCCATAGTGATACACTCGATGTAAGCTTTAGATCCAAGATTTCTCTATACACTTCAAATATATAATCTAATATCTAACCGTTACGTAAAATTAAAACCGATATCAAGTACAGACAGACGTGAAGAAAAAAAAAACACAATCAATAACCGCTCGAGGAAAACGATAGTGAAATCGAACAAAGTAATAAAAATAACCGGAAATCAAAGTTTGGTTTTCTCCGGTACAATCAAATTAGGTTAATGAAAACTCATTTTTCTTGAGAGCAGGTCTTCAGTCCTATACCACCGATACTGTGTCGGTTCTGTGAAGAGACTGACTTCGAATTCTCATCACCAGAAGAGCTAATTGCATCGCTGCAACTCAATCTCCGAGATTGGTTGAGTTTGGGTGACTTAGGACGTGTCAAAGGAAACTGCGTAAGAGATCACTTCATAAGTTTGCTTGTCATACAAGTAACATGTAAGATAAGGTTGATTGTTGAATCTTTTTAGGTTATTTTAATACCTTCTTAAGCTCAGGTTTCACAGGAGGTCCTTGGTAATAGAAGTCAGGAACTGGATTAGCCTTAAACTTGAGGTTCTTTCTAAGATGTTTAATGGCTGCTTCTTGTTCTTCCTGCATAATTTGTGTCCCCATTTCAGAATTTCAGAACCAACAAAAATCATTTACATTGTTTTTGATTAACTGTTTCTTACCTTTTGCCTTTGTTCAAGCATGTTCCTTTCAGCTTCTAATGCTTGGTGTTTCTCTTCAAGCTTTTGGTAATACTAAAATCACAAAACACAACTTCAAAATCAGTTTACAAAACAGAATATAATAATAGATTGTAAGATTCTGTAACACAATTGAAATTACCTCTCTGCGTTTCTCAGCTCTCTGAGCACTCCTAAACCTTGGAGCAGTTCCATGAGTCACTCTAAACTCCAAATGTTTCTTGTTCTAATATAATCAAAAACCAAAAAGAGTCAACCAAACCAGTTTTAAATATTAATCAATTACAATCTCTCTTTATAAAAATACCTCTGTGATTATATTAGATTTATGATTATGTGACAGAGAATTATCCTCAGTGCAATGTTTCACCTCATAATCTTCTTCCTCTGTAGCTATCTTAGGAGACACGTGAACTCTTCCATTAGATTCATCGTTGCTCACCAACTCAACAACTTCTCTTCTCATTTCAACTACTGTATCAGCAAGTTCATTGATTGATGCAGAAAGAAAAATTCACATATACATTAGATATAAACAAATAAAAAGCCTTTTGAAAATAAATTTAGAAATGGAATCAACATTTTCGACGAACAAAGTACAGAAAACAGGGAAGAAACAAGATTGAATCGAAGAACTGTGTGTGAGATACGTTTTCTTACAGATCTTATATGATTGATGATCCTTGATGAGCCAACAACTCTTTCCTATCTGCCGGGAGCTTTTGTATTCAGACACGAAAAAAGAAAGAGAAGAAAAATAAAACAAAGATTTGCTTCTGTTTCTGTGCGAAGACTGTTTTTGAAAGTTGTGTTTCGTTTGTTGAGCTGTTGAATATTTATCGGCTCTGTCTTTTTGTTTTTAATTATTTCTTTTTAACAACTTTTGTCTATTTCTTGTAGGTTTGAGCGTTCGGGGATCGATCAGATATTTGATTATTTTGGATTTTCGGTTTTAGATCTATTCGGTTATTATTAAAATTTGGTTCAGTTTTGAAGTTGTATAACATTAATTGATTCATTTTTGTATCGGTTATTTTATCCAAAATACATGTTTATAATTAATTTTAATTTAAATAGTACGGTTAGATAGGTTCAGATTCGGGTATGGATTTTTTGCCCTACTTAGTTATATTTTGGGTTTGGTTCGACTTTGATTAATAACCGAATCCGAAATAACTTGCAATAAACCATTCGATTATTTAAATACATCCAAAATATTCGGTTAGATCGGTTCGAATTCAGAAATGGATTTTGGTTATGGACTTTATGTTCCGGACTAATTTCTAGTTTATATCAAAAACAAACTCCATTTTAAAAGAATTTTTTTTGATTCATTTTATGAAAATTTTTGCATGTTTTATGCAAGATTTAAATATATTTAATATATTTTGTCAACAATTGTTATTTTTGTTTAATTGCGTCCTCAAATTAAATTGTTGACATTTAATAATTTTCAAGCATATTTTGATGTAGTATTTTTTAAATAGAACATCATAGAAACACATAAATCTATACATGATAATTAGGTATATAAAAGTTATTTTTAAATAAAAAAAATTTGTTAAAGGGTTGTGCAGGTATATAAAAGTTGTTGATGAGTTGAACATAATATAAACTAAATTATATGTATTATTCACGTTTTTGTTTTCTGAACTGAAACTCAATATTGAGATCAGATTTGGGTCACTATCTTCTGACTACAAATCGCTATTATACCTTAATTTATATGTGTCGACAAAATTGAATAGAAATCTTTATGATAAGATAATAATAATAAATTGAATTGTCTAGTAAAATAAAAACAACCTAGGCTAACACGTGAATAGCCTTTTGCTTTTGTCGCGCTTTTAAAATTCGCGACGTCAATATTGACGACGTTAGTTAACGCCGACACACGGGAAATAACACAACTCTGATCTCGAATCTATCTATGGGACCTCTTGTCTCTAGCTTTTTAAAGTTTTTTTTTTTGGTCAAAGCTTTTTAAAGTTTTTATTAAAGAATTCATATATGGTTTCTTTTGTCTACATTTGTTTAGCTTTAAATAGTGGCTTGATATTCTTCCTTTAGACAAAAAATGGGAGCTAGACTCCAAAATTTGAGATCTAAATAGACGAAAACTATTCACAAAAAGAGTAATATAGTTTGTGAATCTACATAGAAGATGTTTTTATTGGTTTTATGGTAACGCAAAGTTTGCTTATATATATTTAACATGACTAGTGCTATCAAGTTAAGTTAAATTTTTTTTTTTCCAACTTAATCTATCTCATTTTAAAGAACAAAAAAACACAACAATTAATTGTGACTGATTTTTGGAAAACTTTCTAATACTGTGTGCTATAAAATTAATCTTGTAATATAATAATTTAAAGAATAAGGATAATGCAAATGGTCTTTACTCCAGTGGTCGGCGGTAAGTCCACTAAATGGCAGACGCACTTGCACATCCAAGGATCGAGTCCCACCGTCTACATTATGTAGGAACTTAACTATTGGGCCGACCAGTTGTGGCAAAAAAAAAGAATAAGGATAATAAAAAGAAGGACGAGACTCCTTAATATATGAAAATTCTCAACGCTAAGTCAACTTTGTGGATCTTCTACCATCTTCATAACTTTTACACAATCCACTGCGGATGTCACTTTTGTTTGGAGTGAATGAAAACTAGACATCGCTTATTGAAGAGCTTCCATCTCTAAATACAACATGGACAAAGTCCAACAAATACCACACGCTCTTAAACTAACTCCACCAAAACTGTTAGTGAAGCAGTACCACTCTAAACCTGAATAATACTTTTGAGTCTTTCCAAGACTCTTCCACAAAGCACATATATCCAATGACAACTGGTGACACCACCAAGGATCTGAAAATCACTTCCTTCATCTCATAAATAACTTGGGAGTTCTCATCAGATGCCAAAACTTGAGCATTGTCTATCCTCATGTTCACCTTATCTCAAGCAGTATCCTCTTCTTCATCTAGAGCAATTTACTTGGGATCCCTATCAAATATTTGAGAAAATTTTACCATTCCTCACATTCCAAATGAATTATGATTGCCACAAAAAACTATGTTTATCAACATCGGAAGAAATCTTCCAAAATAGGTAGTACATATTTGAAAATAGCGAAGCTCTTGGGAAGATATCAATGCCGACAATATTTAATACATTATATTTTCAAAAACATGTTACTATGTTAAATAAACTATAAGATTATACTTAATTACAAATGGTAGTATATTTGTCCAACCATATAAAATATAGATACTCTTCTAACTGGTGTTTTGCTTATTATGGTACCAATATATAAGTTATGACAGTGAAGTTATGTTGTACAAAACGATTATGGTATTTTTCTAGTCATTTGTTGCAAACAATACTTTTACAAGTTTGCTTTGTGATTTTTACTTTGTTAACACTTTTTGACGAGTGTTAAACCATTTCTTTAATTAATGTAATCTGAAGTTGACAAAAAGAAAAACAACACTCTAGTTTATATAAGAACAAGATAGCTAACCTAGAAAAACTGGATGTAATAGATACGACTTAAATAATTTCGTATTAAATTAATGTTATAAGTTATATCTACGAAGTCTTTATTTTTGGTATTTTTGGTCTTTGTTTTTCTTTTTTCTAAATTTATTTCTCATTTAAGCAATGTTATAGCTGATGGGCTTACTAAAGAGGTTAATTATAAGCAGAAACCTTTTTTTTATTAAATGAGAATCCTTGTGGCAAAAAAAAAAAAAAACACTTTATATTCTTCCTCAAAATGAATCATATATTGAAACTAAGCTCATCTTGCCAATAAGATCCTTGAACAAAGTAGGAATCAATGGCTTGGTGAAAGTATTTGAGATTTATTGTGTGTACAAACGTGACAAATTCTCACTAAACCTTTATCAATATTTTTCTAAGATAAAGTATATTAAAACATTGTTAGGAAGGCGAATCCAGTTTTTTCATCTCTTATTTTGCCCACGACTTCATCTGCTTTACATGTGGTCACTCACGCATCAACGTTGATTTCCATTATTACTATTAAAAGTGGTCATCCTTGAGTGGGAATTAATTTTTTTCCTCATTTAAAGTTCGAGTTAGATCCCAATCTTTGCAGTTTTATTATGCTTCTTTTATTAAAGAATTCATAAATCGAAAAGTAAATTCGATACAAAATTTATCTTGACCGCCCATATGTAAACTATGGTTTGAAAAGTCTTCTCCCTTTGCACAAGATACAACACCAAACCGGAAAACGACAATTTAGAATCGAATTTTTTCCATTGGGCCGATTTGTACATAAAATTTAGGATTTTATTTTAAATGATAAAAAATTAAATTGTAGACATGCATTTAAAAAAAATTTAATATTGACCGTTGAAACCATTAGTCAATCGTTATATTATCATGATTAGCTCCGAGAAAATGACTAATTTTAAACTGAATAATTTTCATCATGTCAATTTTTACATGAATTCATAATATTAAAATTTTATACATGAAATTTTTAAAATGACCACTTAGATTGTTAGTCAAGATTATTATTATCATGATTAGCCTAATTGTTAGTGTAATTGGTCAAATTTCTATTATTATATTATTAAAATTTTAAAAAAAATCTTAACTATATTATAATTTTTAAATACTTATTATTCTTATAATTAATTGATTAATGCTCATTCTGTCTCATATTATTTGATATTTAAGGATGATGCACAATATTTAAGAAAATTTGTGAAATGATTTAAAATATCCATATATTATAATTAATATTGTAGTTAATATGATAAGTGATAGGATTAAATTAGGAAAATATATCAATTTTTGTGTTGGAAACCTAAAACATCATATATTTTGAGACAAAAAATGAAGCTAAAATATCATTTATAATAAGACAGAATGAGTATAAGATTAAGGTCGTATATTCGAACATTTTTGGAATTGAAAAATAGTTTCTAAATTTGTTTGAATTTATTTATTTTTATGTGTTTTAGTGATTAACTAAATTTTTAATAAAAGCCAGCCAATGTTTCATTTTAGTCCAGACATGGCTCTAACCCTAATTTACAACTCACGTTACAAATGTCAAAAAAAAAGAGAGGCTAATTAAGTACTTTAACTGTTGGGTTTAACTGTGGGGTAACAGTATAAACGCTCAATATTGATTTTATCTCATTTAGAAATAACCATGTCAACTGGCACAAAAAAAAAAAAAGAGACAAAGTTTTCTCTCTGCTTGAAGACCGAAGAACGCTGCTTCCTTTCCCTCTCCGGCCGCCGGGTTTTCTCACCGGTGGCCGGGGAAGGTTCCCCTCCGTTTTTTCTTTCCTCACCGCTAGCCCAGGCCTTTCTCTTCTGTTTTCTCTGAGGTTTGCTTCAGATTTCTCTTTTGCAGGTCACAGATCTAGCTTCGGTGGTAACGGCGTTTCGTCGGCAGCGGCTGGAGGAGGCGGCGGCGGTATCAGATCTCGAGGACAAGTCTGATTATCGTTGGTCTCAAGTCTTCTTCACTGACGGTTTAGGCGACTTTTCTCCTTCGGCGAGCTGCAGCAGTGACCCGTCAGAGGCGGGTGGAGATGATGGCGACTCACCGGAAGAGATTGGAGAGAGATTCGTCTCTTTCTGACCGACGCAAGACCACTTCAACCTTGAGGACTGGTTAAAGGTGGTCCAGATTTGGTCTTGAGAAGCAAACATCTCCTTCCTCTCCGTTGGCCGGAGCTCTCGTGTCTCATGGCGGAATTCCATCGGCGGTGGCGGCGGCTGCGTGGCTAGGTTGACAGAGGATTCACTGGGTTGGGCCTTATTGGGCTGTGATATATCACGGCCCATTATGGTAATGGGCTGTGGAAAATTACGGCCCAATAAGGTTTTAGGCTGGGCTGGTTTTTATTTAATTTTCTGCTGGTTTTAGAGTTTAAGTGACGAGAGTTTTTACCGGGTTTAATGATTTAGTTGGAATCGTGGGTCTTTGCTTGATTAGGTTTTTGGAATATTGGGTCATACAGACCAATTTTCAGCCTCTCGCCCAAACAGTATTTGGGCTAGTATCCCACATCCTATGAAGGTATTGAGATCGGTCTAGGACTTCAGAACTTTTACAGATACTGACTTAAAATTCCATTCCCTGCAAAGCATTAGCTTTATCTCATTCTTAGGATTAGAGAGTTTTAAGGGTCCGGGTTAAGTTAGATCTTATTGTAATTGTTTCCGTATTTCCTTTTCCGACTGTAAACTCTCATCTTTTATAAAATATGCTGTTGACAAAAAAAGAAAAGAAATAACCATGTCTAAAATTTAAAAATCAGAACAACAAAATTTATTCAACTTGAAATCGGTCATTTTCCCAAGCTAATTATGATAATCTAGTAATTGACAAATAGTCTAAACGGTAATGGTGATTTTAGCTTGTTTTTAAAAATTCATGTCTGCAATTTGAATTTTTATCATCTAAATTAGAATTATACAGACTTGTAATGTTCATGTAAATATCGAGCCGACAGGAAAAATTCAATTTGAAAATGGTCGTTTTCTCATTGTAAGTTACATTGTTTTTGCTAAATTACTCTCGGTCTAGTTAATGACTCATGACATTAGGGTTCGATTCCTCTCCACTACATTAGTAGATACAAAAAAAGAATTTTAGAAGGTGTATTGAAACCAAAATTTTAAGTGATTTTGATCTTTTTTTTAAAAAATCATCTCTTATTTAACTAATGATTTCTAAATAACATCTCAATCCCCTATTATTGAAATGAATATATCCACGAAATCACTTAAAATAATACACAATTTCTTGTTATTCAATCAATAATTGATCAAAATCATATCAAATATCTTGTTATTCAAAACTTAACAATTCTTATTAAAATAAAAAATAAAAAAATTGACTAATATAACCTACTTTATTTTATATATTACTAAAATAACCGTTTTTAAAAATTACTTAGATAATCTACTTTTTCAAATATACTCATTTTGCCCTTCAGTACAAAAAATCCCTAGTAGTCAGATCACGTTGAATTTTCTTCTTTTTCTCTGTTTCAGTTTCAATTTATACAAAAGCAAAAATTCTCTATTATAATTTTAAGACTAGGTTAGATTAGAATTGAACGTGTCTGAGGAATCTGCTCCATCTTCAAGTTAGTTTTCATTGAATTTTAGTGATTCTTAAATAGAAACTAGGTTTTTTCATTGATTTTTGATTCCCAACCCTAGAAAACATGTCCTGATCCTAATTTCCCCTTTTTTGCGAAACGACTTTAATCAATCGGTCTGTCTACGACCGATCGATCTCAATTACTATTCTTTGATAGGCAATAGACCGATCGATCTGTGTATGGATCGATCGGTCTTGTTTTTTACTGTTTTTTTTTGTTTTTTGATTTTTGTAAACCGATCGATCTGCGTATGGATCGATCGGTCTGTTTTTCTGTTTTTTTTTGTTTTTTGATCTTTGTAGACCGATCGAACGATGTGTGGATCGATCGGTCTATACTTGTGACAAATTTTTTTTTATATATATTTTGTTCATTTAATCGGTCTACATGCCGAGTAATCGATCATAGATTATTTTTTCTGTTTTTTTTTTGTTTTTGATCTTTGTAGACCGATCGATCGACGTGTGGATCGATCGGTCTATACTTATGACAAATTTGTTTTTTTTGTTCATTTGATCGGTTTACATGCCGAGTAATCGATCATAGATTATTTTTTCCTTATAGGATGATCATAGATTTGTATTATTATTATTATTATTATTATTATTTTTAATTTTCTTAAACCAAAATTAAATTCCGTCGGTTCCCGTCGGTTTTAAATTCGATGGGAATCGATGTAATTTGTATTATATATATATATATATATATATATTAATTTTCTTAAACCAAAATTAAATCCTGTAGGTTCCCGTCAGTTTTAAAACCAACGGGAACTGACATAATTTGTATTATTATTATTTTTTATTTCTTTAAACCGAAACTTAATCCTGTCGGTTCCTGTTGGATTCAGAACCGACAGGAACCGACGGGTTTGTATTATTATTATTATTTAAAAAAAATTTTGAAACAAAATTAAATCCCATCGGAGTCAGTCGGTTATAAATTCGACAGGAACCGACGGGATTTGTATTATTATTATTTTTTAGCTCGACGGGAACCGCTTGAAACAGGTAAATTGTATTGTCCGTGTATAAGAATATGAAATACATTTATGTTAAAAATGTTTGGAGTCATCTTTACCGAAGATGTTTTTTTCCTAGTTACAAAATATGATATTCGCATGGAAAAGATGGTTCTTAACTTTGGTAGTTATAGTAGAGTTGGTAATACTGGTATAGGTGAGGAATTAGGTAACCTGGTAGACGAAGAAGTAGATGTTAATCTTGGTAGTAGCGGATTAGGTGGCATACTGCTATGTTTACATTCGTAATGGTTTTCTAAAATATTTTTGTTTACCATAAACAGATCGAAAACGATTTTAATTGATTTTATAATATTTTATAAGATTAGAAAAAATATATGTTATGATATTTTATGAGATTAGAAAAAAATATTAAAGACTGAAAAATATATATATATATATATATATTATATAAATAAGTCTCGTCGAAAACCGTCGAAAATAACCTACGGCTTCCAACCAGAGTTGGAGGGAAATTGAACCGCCAAAAATTTTGGCCTTGGATTTTGTCTTATAAACCGACGGAAACCTGCGGACCCCGACGGGTCGTGACTTTAACACCATTTTCGTGAAACTTCTCTTCTTCGTCTCCTTCTCAAACACAACTAATTCTCTCCTAATTCCGGCGAGCGCAAAGTTATCTACGGCGGGCGACGGCATTTCCACATAGGTTCAACCTCCACTCTTTTCATCTCCTTTCAATCATGTAATTTTCTAATCTTTTGAACAATTTCATGTTTTTAGGGTTGAGTTCATTTTGGTTTTGTTTAATGGAATTCGAGATTTAGGATAAATTATGGTTATAGAACTCTTGGTTAGGTTGAATTTAGTTCGAAATAGGTTAGATTTGCCTTGGGTTGTGATGATTTGAAGAATTTTTGTTGAAAATTTTTGTTTTCCTCAAGAACACGTTTTTTTTTTTGAAGAACACAAATTCTTTTTTTTTTCCAGATTTCGATTTTAATATTTATATTTCTTATATGATTTACATATCATAACAAGTTTTGGATCTTGGATATAATATATAAATAGTTACATAAAGTTATGAAATTTAATGTAATATATGTATAATTACATATTCACATATTTATATATATATATAACTATATATCTAAAATAATTATAACTTATAAGTATAAAATTTATATAAAGTAATATGTTATATGATATATATTGTAAATTTGTATAAAAATATAATCACATATTTTGTCATTTTATATGAAAATATAAAATATATGTTATATAATACATTTCAATTTACATTATATATTTTGTTTAATTTAAATTAAAATTTACAATGATATAAAGTTATATTTTTAACTTATAAAATTTACAATGATATAAAGTTATATTTTGATACTTTTAAAATTTTCTTAACATCTAAATATCAACCTTACAATTATAACTAATAATTCCTAATTTTTTAGGAATATTTTTTGTCGTGTATATATTATATCATCAATATTTATAAACCTAATAATATATCATTTTTTTCAGGATTTCGTACGACCAGTTTCGTCGATCATGTCCTCGACGATCACAATAGCACGATTTTGATGACACGCCGAGTCCGCATCGGAGTAAACCTCGTGTGTCGGAGACACAGCCACAGCCATCGGTCCAACAACCACATCTGCATTTAACGATTGATGAGGTATTGACGAGTCCGAATCGTGGTCATCTTAAAGTTCTCGATCCTAATCAGGGAACTAGATCGACATGGTAATTATTATACTTTAGTTATTTATAAATAATAATAACTAAATTTTCTCAATTTTAGTTTTCGCATCGAGGGCATAATAGTTACGTTAGTGAAGATTATGATACAGCAGCAGTTCCCATTCGTGCATCCAACCTTCAGTAAGTTTCCTTTGGAGATTAAGGAACAGTGGTTCAAATTTTTCGCGGTAAACAACTCTTTTATTATGATAACTTTACATTTTCAATTATTAATTATTTTTACTAATTTTTAACAATTGACAACAACAATTTAACTTGGCCGTCCATAACACGCCTCAAGTTCGAAAGAAGTTCGAGGAGCAGTGCAGTATTTTCTACAGCAACCATGTATGTGAGTGGAAGACTACGTGGGAGAAAGATCCAACGACGGTACCCCATGGTTACCCGGCGGGTCTATTCCCGGACTTTGTTCAGTATTAGAGTCTTCCAGGAACGAAGAAGATTTCCAAGAGGAACAAGAAGAACTAGAGAGCTGGTCAGGACGTGACAGTGAAGGCAAATGGGACACACAACGCTGTCTGCCATACCTTTGAGCATGTTGAGCGAGTTATGGTAAGTTTCAATTTTAAATATAAGTATTTCATTGAATGTAAGCTTAACATTGTTTTTGGTTTTGTATACTATTAAAAATGGGTGCGTACCAGATTGGCTCTACCTGATGAAAGGATGTCACACCACCAAGAAATCCAGGAGGATCGAGAACCCGAAAGTGTTGGAGGTGGTGGAGAGGGTCGAGAAGAGGAAAGAAGAGCTACAAACCCAACTCACTCAGGATGGAGCAGGGCCTTCTGTTCAGCTCTCTCGGGATGACATCAACCACATTGTTGCTGAGGTATTCATTTAATCCAATAATTTACTGTCTAAATTATGTAAAATTATATTAATAACCGTCTAAGTATTTTATTTATTTTGTAGGAAACTCCTTGCAGCAAGGGACGACGATTTGGATTCAGTAAGCTTGTCAAGTGCACATAGAGGAGACCCTTCAGTAGACTCAGGCCTCACTCCGCGAGACTCAGGAGAGGCAAGCGAAGAGTGAAGCTCAGATTGCCCAGCTCATGCAGATGTTCAACACTCCCCGATCTTTCCAATCATATAGCGAGACCCAGGATTCAGAGATTTAGTTTAGGACCGTACTATATTTTGTATCAAAACGTATTTATTAAAAATAAAATATATTTAATACATAAAATTTATTTTCAAAATTGTTACATATAATTTTAAAAATAATTAATATAACTAAAAAATTAAATATATATAATACCGTCAGAAACCATCAGTCTAAACCGACGGGCTCCGACGAGTCCCAAACCGACAGGATTCGACGGACACAAAACCGACAATCTCCGACGGGCACAAAACTGACGTTATCCGACAGGTCTAAACTAACGAGTTCCAAACCGATGGAATTCGACGGGCACGAAACCGACGGTATCCGACATGCACAAAACCGATGGTATCCAATGGAAGCAAAACGGACAGTCTCCGACTAGAACAAAACCGACAGTATCCGATGGTGGAAAACCGACAAAATCCGACGGAGTATACACGATGGCTTCCGACAACTTTGTCTGACGAAATAGTCATCAAAATTAGCAATGTTTTCTTGTAGTGACATAAACGAGTGTCTCCATTTCTGACAAATTGCAAGGGAAGTAAAAGAGTCTTAAGAACATATGATTGGAATGGATTAGAGAAACTCATTCTTTTGTGGCTGAGTTTGTGTTGCAGCAACACATTCTTTACGCATGAGTTCTAAGGTAATCGTCTTTTTTGATTTGGTTACTATCTATGTATTTTACCCAGTAAACATAACATCTTAAAATTAATATTAATTTGTAGCAAATTAATACACAATAAGCTATGCACTTAAACGAGGTTGCTTTTATAGCAAACTGATACACAAGAAACTATGTACTTGTAAACTCATAAAATTTCAGTCTTTTTCTATAACGTTACTTGATGTACTCTTTGTTATTGATACATAAATGTGAAGAAATCCATTGTAACATTTGAAACTGTCTGCATCCATGTCTTGGAATTATGGATATATCAACGGAGTTACGTTTTTGTTTGATCTCAAACAAAACATATTTACTTCTGAAAAGAATCACATAAAATCATTTTGACTCTCACAGTAAATCTCCTACAATCACCTAATCATTTGTTTTTAAAAAAAAAGAAATCAACTAAAATCATCCAAAATATCCTAAAGAAATTTCTAAAAAATCTTTCCAAATCTATTAAAATCTAAATCCCATCGAATCCCATAAAATACTAGTTTCAATACACTCCCATTAGCGTGTGGACTTTATGTTATAGATCAGATTTTATTGTTAACAAAAAAAACTACATTGTTTCTTGTGTTTTTTTTTTTCCAATTTTCACATCCCTAAGTTTATGCATTTATAAATACTTCAATTCCAATGACCACTTCACTTAATTATCAATATTTTAAAGATATAATAATTTAATATGTTGAATAAGTATTTTAACTACAACGATTGAGAAAAAAAATATTTTGAGAGTCAGATTTTTTAGAAAATGAAAAAAAAGATTAACATGTTCAATTAAATTTTAAATACATTGTATCATTTTCAATTTATATTGTTATTATTTTGTAATAGTATATTATATAACAAAGTACATGATAAAAAATCTTAAATAATATATTACACAACTTTTAACCTATAATATATTAACTTATTCTGCAAATTTTCATGAATTAATTATCTACTAATTAGATAGTTTCCGATTGATGAAGTATTTTCGTCAAGTAAATAAATGTCTACATCTATGAAAAAAAAATTACCGAAATTTTACTCCAGATAATCATATTATTCAACATAACAAAATTTGAACTATGGTAAGATCTTGTCGTTGTTAAAGAAAAAAACTGAGCTTCCAACTGAATCACAATAGTAACCAAAAATCGATTCAAAGTTCTTTTGATATGTTTCACCATGTAGCCGTTGAACATTTTATTTGGATAAATTCGGTTCCGTAAAAAATGAAAGTTTTGGGCTTCTTGGTTTGATTCATAAGAGTATTTGTATGTTGGACCAAAAAAAAGAGTATTTGTATTAGTTAAAGAATTTGGCCCTCTAGAAATGTGTAAATGAGCCCAATAAGAGAAAGTAAATGTCCTCCTCCAAACCATATTGCCCACTTGGTAAATAAGATATCACTTTGTGTATTCATTATAGATGTTTCATTAATTTATAATATATACAAACTTTAGAGTGGTGGTATATAATTTCTATAAAAAAAAAGAGGAGAAAATCTAATATAGCAAAGGAAATTGAAGAAGTATATACAGTCAAATGGTTATAAGTTAGGGTCATTTAAACCAATAACAATGGATAATTGCAAAATTGCAAAAGTAACAATGAATTTTAATTGGAAAAGTAACAATGATTTTTATTTTTGCCTTTACATACTCATTTAATCGATAATAATAAGTTGTTTAGACCGATAATGTTGTGTGCAGACCAGTAATACGTGTTTATCTTGATAATAAATTGGGTATATATAGTCACGGAAAAGAATTCAATGAATATGAAGGGGTTGATAATTTGATAATAATGTATTTTACAGAATAATAAAATAGTTAACAATATAATACAAATTATAGATGATAAGTTATTTATATAGATAATGAAAGATTTACAACAATATTTATAAATCTATTGCAACAAATTTGAAAATAAACATACAACACAAATCAAAAGCTGACAATAATATTGTTAGCAATATTTACTTTACTAATACAAAACTATACAGCAAAAGTACTTTGGCATATTTTTTAAAACAAATTATTGTTTCTTTTCCGCTTATCACTTTTGTAAATATCCATTTATTTATTGTTATGCAACTTAATTTATCTATAAGTTATTTCGGTAGCATATCTTCTCTATGTTTTTTTTTTTTTTAATGTTAGGATAAAAAAAGTAGGCTAAAGTATAAATGTGGAAGTTGAATCAAACCTATTTTTCATGTCTTCTCCCTATTTTTCATAATTATAATCTTCTTATGCAAGAGGAAGAGATGAACCAGTTTACGAGGAAAGGAAGAGTTGAAAAAACGGCACGAAGTTAGATGGTCAAATAGACAGATAGAGAGATGTGTGATTAATGTTCTATAATTTCATGAAAATGGAGCTACAGATGTGACGTTTCAATGAAGAGAAAAAAGCTTTACCCAATCAAACATAGCATGTGAATTTATGACCTTTCAATTCTTTTGAATTTATAGACAGATAGAGAGATGTGTGATTAATGTTCTTTCTTTGCAATTTTTTTAATCTCCTTTCACCCAATTCACTCTCAAGTCTTCCATGCTCCCTCAGACCCTTCATTTCTTCAAACAACAGCTTGTATTAAATAAAAATTTCAGTATTTTTCTGTAAGAGGTATTTGATCCAAACTCCAACTAATCTTTAAAAAAGTCAGCACTAAAACTACTCTAATTCCTAATATTCTAACGAGACATAAAACATAATCTTTTCCCATAGTCTTCGATGAATCGAATTAATACCGACATATTTGTTACAACTTTTGATACAGGACATAACCAAGGAAAAATATGGAACTAAAATGAAAGTGTTTCTCTATCATAATTTCTCAAATAAGATAAAAGTTTTCTTTAGAAAAAAAAGAAAGATAAGAGTCTACTCATTACGTTTGACAAAAAAAAACAAAGAGTCTACTCATTATCAATTATTCTCGTTAATAATTAGGCATGATGATCAAGATGCTGAATATACTTAGTTTTAGACATAGTTTTTTTTCCCGACAAAAAAAAAAGATACAGTAGTTTTTTCTAGTTGTGATATCTTTATTATATGCTTAAAATAATAATTACAAACTGATTGACAATATATATCACTTTTAGATCTATTTAATTAAAGTTGTTGTAACATACAAAAAGTTCAAAATTTTCAAGTCAAAAATCATAAGTATGGTTTTAGTGAAATAATAGATTAGTAAAACTTTTATTAACTCTAAATTTGATATAATTAGTGTCCACAATGTCACCAAAAACTAATAATTAAGTGATAAAAAAATTAAAACAAACTATAAAAATAAAACCATAGAGGGAAATTGTAGAGGTTGAAAAGTAAGGTATGTTCCCTGATTGAGATCCTAGATAATTTAGATGTCACTCACTAATCATTAATGCCTTCAGAGCCACCCACATGTTCCCTCTTCATGTAATTCCAATCAATATGGTTGGACAAAACACAAACATAAAGCAATTTCAATTGACATAACCACACTATTGTCAATCATTGTACTCCTTTATTTTATTTTCTCAATTTTTACATTACCATTACCAAAGTTTCTTCTTCTTTTAGTTAGTCCTAAGCTTGTTTACTTAACCAATGTCTAGGTTTGGTTCAAGTTCTATATTTATACTTAAAGAGTTAAGACAGTTATACACTTATACTCTTCAAAGTCATCTAACCAAAACACAATTTCTATTTTCAACAATATTGATATAGAAAGTCAAAAGCATGTATTCAATAAAACCAGAATAGCATATATATGCAAATCTTTTCTTGAGAGAATTCTAAACCATAATATAAAAATATATATATATATATTTATATGGTATATGAACTATCGATAAATAATATATATATATATATACGTATTATGATTCATTAATTTATATAATTTAAATTTTTCACATAGTTGAGCTATGTATTTTTTTCACACACATACACATACTAGAGAAATTGGTTCTCCGAAAATTTATTATGCGATTTTGAAGTTGATCTAAAGTGTGAAAGAGTATACCTTATTTACAGTTTATCAATACATTTTCTTTTGTCATCAATTAGATTAATAATATCTAATCCTTGACTATTTAAAGTCTAATAACTATAGACAATTAGATATCTAACTATTTAGGTTGTTGCTAAAAAGTGCGACCAGAAACTTATATATGTACTAATGTATCTTACGCTAATATTTCAAGTTGTTTTTTTAAGCTGAATTAAATACTATGATATTAGAAAAACGTTATCTAATTATTTCACTTTATGCACTCCAATGCTTGATATGGTAAGAGAGAGCGGCGGAAAAAATTATATAAAACATGAGTAATCATAATTTAAGCAGGGAATCATTTGATAGGTAAGGTAAAATATATATATATATATGAATAAAAAAATATAGTGTAAGTGAAAACAAATTTCTTTTTCTCTTGCTATAAATTAACAATTGTCTTAAAATATATTATATTTTAGGTTTATAACACAAAAATTTTACTTATTTTTCATATTTAATTATATTACTTATTTATATTAATAACAACATTAGTTACAATATAAAAATAATTTAAATAATTTATATATTTTATTAATTATCGTGCATCTATTTTAAATATTATATATTATGAGATGGAGAAAGTAATATAAAAATAAAATAAAAAGTAATTTTAACAAATTTACCATTTTTAAAAATATGTTTTACTAACTCATACACAATTTATGAATTAAATCAATAAAATTTGATCCTAAAACAATTTACTAGAATCAAAACTCAGATAAAAATGTAAGAAAAACCTCTTAAGCAAATACTATTTCTTCTCATATTCTGTCAACACTTTTGTTTTTTTATTTGAATTCAATTATATGGAGTTGAGTTTATTCTATATGATATTATTAAAAATTTGGGGCAATTTTATTTTAAATCTATTTTATCGATCCAGTTTTTTTAAATATAAAATAATTCACACTAATCTAATAATATTACTACGTAAATCGCTATCTCTCGTAAAACAAAAAGATACTGAAATATATATATATACATAAGCATATAAAATAATATAAAAGTTAATACTATTTTAATAACGTTTTCTGTGTCGAGTTGCTCTCGGTCTGGTGGTTAGGATAATCTAGCTAATGACTTAGCACCAGAGTTTGATTCCTATCTAAAATATTATGATAGCTTAAAAAAAAGATTTTATGAATGAATTTTAGATTATGAATTATGGATAAAAAAAAAAAAAAAAACTTTTTTTGTAAAGAATTCGAAGTTGGGACTAGTGCCACTGGATAACTTTTGTTTTTTTTTTTTTGTCAACAATAACTTTTGTTTATAATTATTTTATATGTTGCTATATTTCTTAGGAATCTTATTCTAAGCATCAACTTTTGAAGAGGAGTCTTGTCGCTAGAAAATCAAAAGAACAAAAAAAGGAAGAAAAGAAAAGTCATGTCAACCACCTTATTGCAAAATATGAGAGATGGATTGGACATGACTTCAGAGATCATGTGAGCTTTTGGGTCCCAATTTCTTCATTATTGATCCTCTATTTTCTCACATGTATATTTATTTCTTGGTACTTCAAATCTTTTGACAAATAGCACTATATTTCTTTTCTAATAATAACACTTGTGGGAAAATATAACAATTCGACCACACAAAAAAAAATCTACAATTGATGAATACAAATAAACCCTTCTATAATACAAATATAACAACTTATCCTCAAATAAAAAATTTAGACGTTAAAGATATATATATATATATATATATATATAACAAGAACTTAAAACGCAGTACAATTCTTTTCCATAACAATTCGAATATCATAAATTCCAGGTCTCTTTTAGTTTGGTATGAATAGTGTGTAATATACAAAACCAAAACTCTGGTCACTGGTTTTGTGTGATTAACACAGTGAAACGGTTAAAACATGTCCTCTATTAATTTCCAAGAAAATGTCAATAATTAGGGTTCCACCGGTACGGTTTGCAGAGAAGATGGTGAAAAGTGACTTTGTTTTTTGTTTTCTTTTTATAATAATTGGATAACCAATTGTTTTTCCATAAATCCTTAAGAATATCACATATTGTTAATGTAACTAATTAGAATCAAACTTGAATAGTAAAAATAGAAAATGTGACACTTAATCATTACACAAAAAATATTTTTCAATAGATTTTGTTTATTAGAAGGTCTACAAGCACTTAAAACTCAATAAAAACACAAGAAATAATAACAAAATTTTACTTCAAACAAGAATAAGATGCTCAAGACGATCGAACATGGTGATCTAATTAAGATGTAAGATGTAGATTGGGCACAGGGGATATCCATAAAATTTACAATATATTCCGCGATCTGCTTCATTTTAATCAGATATCTGATTTTATAATCCATTTCAATGCAAAATATTTTAGATATTCAAAAATTCATATATCTATTTTTTTCAAATAATAATCTGCTCTTATCCGGTATTAAAAATTAGCAAAATTAAAATACATAAATGGCATAAAAAACGAAAAGAAAAAAATGTTAATATGACTTATAAAACTCAAAGTAAACATTTTGTCAGTATAAATTCTTCTTAAAAAAGCAAATATAGCTCATCTTTAAGTATTAAAAACTTTTAATCAAACTAGTAAACTCATAGTGAATCACATGGCAAAAATATGATAATTAACATCATAAAACTAAAATATAAAGCTATAAAAATTAATTAAATACTACTTTTTATTCATCTTCAACTATATAAATATACACAACACATTTTATATTATAAAATATGTATACATAATTAAGATATAATACATATCTTTGATATATAAATCAGAGCGGATATCTTGTTTTTTTTTAAATGATATTTGTTATTTGTTTTATTTTTAAAAATATTATATATAACTATTTACTTTGTTCTAAAACTTTATAAATATCTGAAATTTTTTGAATTAAATTAAAGCAAATATCAAATTGAATGGACCTTACCAATATTTTAAATACCTAATCATTTTGCCTACATCTTTCATAGTCACTCAATCGACCAAAAATAGTCTAGTTTTCATACTCTAGCGAAACTTATTCACCATTATGAGCAACAAACTTTCAAGAACTCTTTTTATTCTTTTTGGTCAAATTTCGAGAACTCTAAAACAAGTAAATGAAGCTTTAAAAGCTTCTTACGTGTACAAAAATGAGAGAAGAGTTGCAGGACTTAGACCAAATGATATCCACATGGATTTTAATTAAGAATCAAATTTCAATTATATAGTTACAGTTTATACTTTGTATAGATATTTGACTATTTATAATAAGCCATCAACTATTCTGGCTCAATGGACTGACAGACCAACGAAAAGCCACATTATATATAGATATGGTCAAATGGAATATGAGGCCCCAGACTTATAAATTTCAAGTGACGTCAAAATAAACAAATAAGAAAAGAAAAAAAGAATTATAAATTACAAGTAGCTCGATAGTAGTTAATTTACGTTCATGCGTCAATATATATATATATATATGTATCTTTATTCAAAGAACAATATGTATATTTCATATCTAAATTCAGATTCTCATACTTCATTCCTTATATTCTAGTTTCCTATATTCTCTTCTAACCCTGAGCATAAAATCCGGACTCGAAGACCTGAACCGAAACCGACCCGAAAAAACAGGTTCGGTCCAAGTTCGGGTATAACTGTTTTACCTTATTGGATACTTTTTAGGTTTATCCGTGGATATCGGTTCGCGTCCAGGTCTTACCCGAGACCCATTCGGGTACCCGATACCCGAGAACCATTTTGTATTATCACATATTATTAGGAGATCGTGGCTCATTAGTTCATCAAGAGATTGAACCCTAATACATATTTGTCTAAGTCTCTATTACATTTAGTGTCTAGTAAAATGATTTTAACATCAAACGACAAAGCCCTAGTTTCTCACTATTTCATTCCCTCTCTAACCAAACTTTCTTATTTTTCTTTCTTCGTTTAAGAAAAACCCTAAATCAAAGCTGGAGTCATTATCGAAGAAAAATCCTTCTGAGATATTTCAATCACCACCATTTGCGTTGTCTATAAATCAATTTGGGGTAATATCTTAGTGAATAGATTTTTAAATCAGAGTTTGTCTTCCTCTTCGATCTATCTTCTTATGTATTTCGTAGCTATCGCAATACTGGGTTTAGACATTTGATGCTTTGCGTTGTCTCTATTCTTCATAACTCTTCTATTTTATGTTTGTATGTGTTGAATTTGAACTTAAATGTCAAATTAGTGTATAATTATATAAGATAAATGTAGTCAAGCTCATGAATAATTAAATGTTTAAAATTGTACTTGTTTGTCTTCATTCACTTTGAAATGAGATGATGATATAATAAATTAATAAGTGTGTGGACAAAATCTGCAATCTCGATTATTGTGGTGTAATCGTTAGTGGAATATTGTTTAGGAGAATTGTGATTGCTTAGTATGTAGTAGTATTAACTAAAATTGTTATATCTCTTTGTCATAGTATACTATAATGTCTCCTTGAATAATAAGAAACTAAAAGATTATGCACGAGTGTGTGCTAGACACAATTAAGTGAGTTTCTAAAAGTGGTCTTAATTTTTTGTATAAAAAGTTTAAATCGAAGAGAAACTTATTGAATGTTTTTGTGTATTTGTCTTTCAAACAGATGGCATCTTGTGGACATCCAAATGTCACAGATCATGGTCAGCCTATTGAAACTAATGGAACAAATGAAGATGTTGAGGTTCCAAGTTCTGAAAATAAAGGGAAAAGGAAAGGAAAAGAAGGAGACAGTGGTTCTATGCCAAAAAAATGCTAAGATCTTGGGTTTGGGATCACTTTACTAGACAGAAAGACAATATTGATAAAGCTAATTGTCATTATTATGGAAAAGAGATGACATGTCCAACCAAATCTGGTACGTCCAATCTGAAAAAGCATCTAAATAACACATGTAAGTCTTACAAACTTTGGGAAGCTGCGAATAAGTTTAAAGATCAAACTGTGATTGGAACTGATGGTGAAGGTGGTGCTCTTAANTTGATGGTGAAGGTAGTGCTCTTAAGTTGTGTAAAGTATCAGAAGTTATGGTTTGGGAAGCTACTGATGAACTAATAATGACAGCAGAATTACCATTAACTTTTATAGAGAGTTTACCTTGGAGAACTTTCTGCTCTAAAGTTCAATTGTACAAGCCTGTTTCTAGGAGAACATTGACAAGAGATATTGTCGAGATTTATGCTAAAAGGAAAGAAGCTATGAAGAGGATTATTGGACATAACAAGCAGATAGTGTCCTTAACTACAGATATATGGGTTTGTCCTCATACTCGTGCTAGTTATATGGTAATAACACCACATTTTATTGATGATTTGTGGCAGCTAAGGAAGCTTATCATAAGTTTCAAGAACGTATATGATCACAAAGGTGCAACAATTAGTAAGGTTTTAGCTGATTGCTTAGCTGAATGGGACATCAAAAGAGTGTTTACAATTACTGTTGACAATGCCACAACAAACAGTTCAGCATTGAGGAGATTTAAGGGAGATTTCAAAAACCTTGGAGATGATGCATTGGTGTTGAATGGTGAGTTTCTGCATTTAAGATGTGCTACCCACATTCTTAATTTGATTGTGAAGGATGGCTTGGAGGAGATTAACAGTAGTATCAATGCTATTCGTAATGGTGTTCTGTTTGTAAGGTCTTCAACACCTAGAATGAACTCATTTGAGGAACATGTGGAATCAATAAGGGTTCAAAGAGGAAGTGTACCATTGGACGTGAGAACAAGATGGAATTCCACATATATCATGCTAGAACAAGCTATTAAGTTCAGAATCGGATTTGAGAAAATGTTGGCTGAAGACTTGCCATACAATGAATATTTCAAAGATATTGTGGATGGAAAAAAGAGGATTGGACCACCGACTAAAGACGATTGGGATTCAATTAGTAGGATAGCCGAATTCCTTAACATATTCTACAAATCCACTATGATTCTTTTAGCCTCAACCTCAGTCTGCTCTCATAAGCTCTACCCTGAGATAGTTTCTATTATTAGAAACATTAAAGCACTAAACACTAGTGATAAATATGATCAAATCTTAAAGTCAAAAGCAGTTTGCATTTTAGAAAAGTTAATGAAATATTGGGATCCGTTTGGGACAGAGGTAGAAATGAATAAACTAGTGATAGTAGCAACAATTTTTGATCCAACTAAAAAAATGAAGTTTGCCCAACTCTGTTTTGAGAAATTATATGGTAAAGATAGTGCAGAAGCTAGCCATCTCTATGATTCAATTATGGATATTTTAAGGAGATTGTTTGATAAGTATAACTCTAGAGTGAACAATAGTAGAAGTGATGGACCTGGTACATCTTCTCAGTCCCATGGAGTATCTTTTGAGTCTCAAGAGCAGATTGGAGATTCTTTTACTGAGAAAATAGTTCTTGGTAATGGCCGTGAATATGAGAGTATGAATGATATTTATAGAGAGCTTGTTCAAGAATCTGGTAATGAATAAAATCTTAATGAGTTGGATTTGTATTTGAAAGAAAATTTGGAGAATCCAACTATTCTAAAAGGTTATGAGTTTGCTGTTCTCTCTTGGTGGAGGTTAAACAGTCTAAAGTTCCCAGTTTTATCACTAATAGCTAGGGACATTTTTGCTATCCAAGTGTTGTCGATTGCATCCGAATCAGCCTTTAGCACAAGTGGCAGAGTTTTGGCTCCATCTAGGAGCTGTTTGACTCACTACGCGCTTGAAGTATTGATGTGCACTCAGCAATGGCTAAAATGTGAGACTAAAGGGAATGAAAGAGGAGTGATAAGAAAAGAACAAATGCTTGCGGATATAGAGTTTCAAGATGAGCTTATGAGAGGTAATTTTAAGCTTTGATTATGTTCAGCAATGTACTTGTACTAATTAATATGATTTCTAACTAATCTAATGTTATTCATTTCTTTGTAATCAAAATGCAAAATATGAACCTGGATTCAATATTCAAAGACGTGGATATGAAGGTCATGTTCTTATTATGTTTTTCACTCTTTAATTCAACTTCTAATCTATTTTTTTCATGTTCTTTAACTTTTGATTCATTCATAAGATTGATTGTGATCAAGTGATTTTGTTTTCAAGTTCGTGTTAGTCACATGGTATGTTAAATTGTTTGTTGCTGAATTCTGATGTTAATTATGATTCAGACTTCGTGATTGCTTGCATTGTTTAAGTCTTCTTGCATTTTAATGTTGTTTAAATCTTTAACTAATGCTCGTTTATTTTTTTGCAGACTTCAACTAATTACTGCGTGGTTATTTTTTGGATTNGCAGACTTCAACTAATTACTGCGTGGTTATTTTTTGGATTATGGTGCTCGGATCTAGACCTATCAGAATAGAAACACTAATGGTTTCCTTTTGGATTAGAAGTCTCTCACTTTTTTAAACAAGTTAAAACATTGTAATTGTACAATGATAGATTATTTCAGGTAATATTATTACTATTTCGGGTAATTTTTCACTTTTGGGTATGTTTTCGGGTAAAATGACCCGAAATACCCGAACCTGAATTTTGGAACCGAAATTACGAGTATTTTACAGGTACAAAAAATTTAGACCCGAATTGACCTAGACCCGACTAGACCCGACCTGATCCCGAACCGAAACTATAGCGGGTCCTAAATGGATATAAACCTCCCTTACCCGAAAGATCCGAACTCGATAAAAACTGACCCGAACCCAATCCGAAGATCCGAATACCCAGGCCTATTTTCTCCTATGAGTTTACCTGTGGGATCGTTCAATTTATTTCTTTTTGGTAAACAATATTTTATTAATACAAAATCGATAAATTATCGCAGTTATAAATTGAAGACCTTACAAAAAATTTAAACGCAGAAAACCCCGCAAATGCGTAAAATTAAAGGAAACACATTTTCAGCTACAGAAGAATACTTCTTAGTGAGGATCTTAGCTAGTGTTCTTTGAAAATTCAAAATCTTATAAAATTAATGTAACTAGACTTTATTTTGTTAAGAAAAAAACAATACAGTAATCTGAGTACTTATAATCTGAGTACTTATAATTCATACATAATTTGTTAACCAAGATTATATTTTTAAATCAATAATCTACAAAATTATATGTACAACATAATTATATTTTAGTTTAATTACAAACCTTAGATATTAAAGAAATGAGGGGCTTTCTCTAACAAAATGGTCAAGAGTTCAGGTCTACTTAGAAAGGATGATTTACACTTTAAACGTGGTATTATCAACGGTTGGTACCAAACATCAGAAAAGATTACGGGTCAAAGACTCGAAACTCCTACAATTTATTTAAAAAAAAAAAAAAACTCAAAAAAAAAAACAATCTAACATTTTTGTAGTTCACAATATGTTTGCTGTAACCCATAACTTGACTAAACATATTTATAGTATAACCCTATTTCTATTGTTTTTGTAATTAGGATTAGATCACTCATTTCTCTGATTATCTTTATTACACCTATTTTATTCTAACCAACTTTTGAGTTATGAAAATTTATTGGATAATAAGATAATCCATCAGCCAATTATCAAAAATAGTATAACATGTGGTTAAATGTTTGATTTTAGAATAATGTTTAGTGAGAAAATATGTTGGTCAAATGTTAAATGTCCATTTATACATGTTCATTTGGGAGTTTGATTTTACATAATTAAGTAACCAAATAGATCTGAGTGTGAAATCTTTTTGATCTGATTGTTAATAAAAATAAATAAATGGAGTAATGTAACGTTGAATTTCAATCAAATTAGAAGTTTGTGAATTATGTATATAGATGGAAAAACTGTAGGTAGATGGAAAGCAAATTATTTTTATATATATATATATCAATTGCACTATATGAGATAGTATTTTTAATATAGAGCACGTTTGCATATATTTCTTGTCAGATGTAGAATCTAACATTTGGTAAAGGGACATCTCTAAATACGATAATACATTTACAGCATATTAAAATACTATAACTCATAAAAAGTAAATATATATTATAACATATTGTTTTAATTAGAAACAGAAAACCTAAATAATACAGTCACTTGTCATTAAGCTTTTCTCATTAGTTATTTATAAACCGACAATTAACAAACTTGCCAAATTTTATGCCAGAAAAGCATAAAAAATACGTGGACATCACATGTTTGACACATCGGAGTTATGTTGTTATGCTCATTGCATGTAAAATGTGTCTTTCTCATTTATTTTTCGTGCCCACTTTTAAAAATACAATTTAATGTAATGATTTTATTTGCTTTTGTTCTGGCATTGTTATAGCAGAAGAAAATCTATTTTGGTGGCGTAACATATATATGATACAACACATTTTTGGTATAACCAAGTTAATTATATTTTCCAACTTGGTGAATAAAAGTGTTGTTAAAAAATAAAAGTCAGTTTCAGTTCTTTTTTACACTTTTTCAGGAAATATAAAAACAAATTAGAATCATTAGTTATCGAAAAAAAAAAAAGTTTAGAAGTGGAAAATAAAAAAGCGCGTGAGATAAGTGCGCGTGGGGAAAGGTAGAATCTCGAAATGATGTCATTGAGCTGCATGACTGACAAGAAGTATTATTTGGACAGAAGTGGTCTTTAAAAGATCGACGCACATATTCTTCTTCAACGTGATTTCACCTTTCATTTATTGTTTCTCATAAATTTTCGTAATTTCATGCATCTAAATATCTAACCACAAAATATCTACAATGATAAGTTTCATTATGATGTTTTTCTAAAATTATAATTGAATCCATAAGAATCCGATATATAGCGGAATGCTCTCCTAAATCTCTATTAATATCATGTGAAATAAACATAATTTTCTGTAATTGAAAAACGATATTTCCATATATGTTTCATTGTTGTTATTTATTTATTAGTTCTCTAATATTTTTTTGTTAATTTATCATAATTAGATTCAAAAATCAGATTTATAACTTTAATTTACAATTTTATCATCTAAAGTACACGACTAATTGAAGCTGAATTATACAAAGAAAAATTGCAGATATAAATATGATAAGAAAAGAGTTTTTTTTTTTAATAAAGGATACAAGTTGCAAAAGTTTTATTCATGGAAGAAGATTCTCTAAAAAACTTTTATATCAAGTTCAAATTAGTTTATAAATATGTCATAGTTGTTATACAAAATTTAAGATGGTCTTTAGAAATAATGCCTACAGTAATTATCTATATACAGTAGTCTATCATTGTAAAGAGCCACTTGAATACCAGAAATAAAATAAGTTTTTTTTTGTAACTCAAAATAAGTTTGTTTAAAACGAAAAACTTAGATATAGTTTAACACATTAGTGTGCTTACTTTGCTATTGACTAATATTAAATAACTGGTTTTCAAAATTTGTACAAAAATCAGAAAATTCGTTAGCCGTGTGAATGTGATCATAGACTTTCATAATATTCCAGTTTACAATATGCAAACGAAACATTTGCTTGTTCATTTATGTTCTTAGTGTTTTTAGCTTGCTTTAAATATATAGTAGCATGGAAACACTATTGATTTATGTATTGTTTAATTCTTGAGCAAAATTGATGGGGAAAAGAAAACAATTCATTATCCTTGCTGATTAATTTAATGTTTAATTCATAATACAAAAGATAATTGGCACTAATATTTAAATAAATAGACATGAAAAGTAGAGCCTCCGTGGTTCATATATGCAGAGAGAATATCTTGGATCCGTTTTTGGTATCAACGAATAATATGTTAATTAATTAATTTAATTACATCTACATAGTTTAACGTGGAATTAATATAACCACGAAAAGATAACATTAGCTGTTGAATCCTTCCGACCATCGAAACGTACTTCAAGAATTCGAACAAAAAATAATGTATCAAATAACTCCAAACCAAATATTCAATTTTTAAGTATTTCAAAAACTTTAGAGATCCTCGTGGTCAAACGTCATCAATATATATTAAAATTTTCAAACCAATGGTATTGTTTTTTTGGTGGTCGATAATTCGTCTTATTGGTCGAGACAAGTGATCGAGTTATTACTGAAAATAAATTTGTATATTAAGTATCATATATAACACATGGATTATGGACCACTCTCCATATATATATATATATAAACCAAGCTATTAGGTAAATTGTTGTCACTAAACAAAAACAAACAAAATAACTATACAAAAAGTTTGAGTTATTATTATTGAAATTTGTGACTAAAAGTGTTAATCACAAATTTGTGATGTTTATATTTGGCTTTTGTGTACATTTTATTCATCTATATATTTTTGTGAAATCATTTACAAATCAGCATAAATCCGTAAAAATATTTTTATATTGTAACAAAATACATATTATTATTACAAAACACTACGCCTTGATAAATTCTTTTTTGTAGCTTGCAGTTAGTAAAAATTTGCACTAGTTCAGATACAAGAGAAAACATTATACTACGACAGGGTATAACAAAGTATGTTTGCTTTGATAACGTTTTATTACGAAGTACCAACGTGCCTAACCTAAACTATATGTGTTTCATGCAAAAGACTTACACACCATACATATCTCCAATAAATACAACCCTAGGCGTTAGTAGCGCAAAGGTTTTTTTTTTTTTGTTGTTGTCAAACTAGTAGCAAAGGTTAACATTCATCTAAACACATTAAAAACACGAAAATCAAGAGAAAGAGATTTGTTCTTGAGTGTTAGAGGGTCAACATATATGGAAACCCTAAACGAGGAAGTGGATTAGTTCCCGTAAACCCGACCTTGGTCATCTAAAGATACAATGTACTTATACGCAAGAAAACAAATAAAGCAATATATAAACGTACAAAATTTCACAAGGAAGAAATTAACAACAAAAAGTTTCCTCATGTTGTGTCGAGATGGAAGCATTCTCATGGGACTTCAAAGAGAATTAAAACATCAAGATAACACAAGTCATTGTCACCAAACAAAAAAAGATCAACTTGTGAACATATTTTACTATAAATTAGTAAAGAAAAAATAATGAAATGTTCCACAAATCATTTAAATCCATAAGATTGGTTTTGACAAATCTTAGTTAGGATTTGTTTTATTGGAATCATCCCTCAGGTTAACTTACATATTGCTTGGTAAAATATTTCTTTCAGCAGAAACTAAGATTTTTTTTTTTTTTTCTCACATCAAAGGCTAACATTAGATAGAAAGAGGTTTTAAGGCCTGAACCTTTTAACAACAACAAGGAGAGATAATCTCCACAAGTAGTGAGAATGAAGACTTAAAACAAATGCTAATTATAGAAACCAAAGACATAACACTACAACAAAAAAACAGATTTGCAACGCCTTTTTTCGTTGCTAATTCGTTGTAA